>JAOYSI010000933.1:0-17637 GCA_025775065.1 Hiodon alosoides
TTTTTTTTTTTTTTTTTTTTTTTTTTTTTTTTTTTTTCATATTTTGTTTTTTTTTTTTTTTTTTTTTCTTTCTCTCTCTGTGTCTCTCTCTCTCTCTCTCTCTCTCTCTCTCTCTCTCTCTCTCTCTCTCTCTCTCTCTCTCTCTTTCTCTCTCTCAAACACAGACGCATTCACACGCACACAAAAACGCTCTCTCATTTCCTCTGCTCGAGAGATACCGGCATGGCCTGGGTGATAATGAAGACCGGTCCTGTCAGTCAGGTTGAACGATGAATGTAATTACCCCCGGTTCCATCCTGTTGTAAGATCGCTCTAATTTCTCTAATTGTTATAAAACACGTCAGAATGCATCAATTTGCTCCTCTCAGAAAGCCATTTTCTCATCGCTTGCCATTGTACTGAGCCAGTGCAGACCCTTGTATTTCCTTTGTTCCATTATCTGACCCAGAAAAAAGAAAAAAGAAAAAGAATGTTCATCTCGGAATTGGTCTGCACCGTCTCCGAGAGAGACAATGGTTTTACAGAACAGAGAAGACTGAACGGCGGGAGAAAAAAAACGTTAAATATGAAATGGAATGGACTCTGTGACCACTCTGGCTACAACATATATCATTTCTGTAGATTGTAGGTGCTTTTCATCGGGGACACAAAAAAAAATTTACAAATTCAGCCGCAAAAGTTTCATTGATCATCTGTAGTCTAGTTGAAAATCGATTCACATTCAAGCACAGAATGAAAGAGTTCACCACAAGAATCTCGAAGCACTACTGAATAATGAGGAAACAGTTAGGGTAAAATCCAGTGCAGAGCGGTGTGCTGTATGTCTCAGCATTTGTATGCAAAGCTCTCTACATAAATTCTGCTTTTCATTAAAGTACCGGGCTTAGACACCATCAAAGACTGTTCATACGACTAGCTTTGCCTGTCACAATGTGTTCAGCATTTAGAGCGCGAATATGCAATTAACAGCGCGTTAACAGCGCATTTTCATAACAGCGTATGAAAGCGTATGATAGCATATGATCACCAGAAGATGACGGCGGGTCCGCTCAGAGCAGACCAAAGGGGGGATTTAAACTGAGTGCTCGGAGAGGGGAAAGCTGCAGTTTTTGGAGAGGCCAGGACGTCCACCATGTGTAAGGCTTGTGGTTTTCCACGTCTGTCCCCGGAGATAAACAGCAGCTGGAGACCTGGTGTATTACTACAGCGCTCCAAAAGTGCTGAGCCTGCCGTCCCGCTGCCAGCGCAGTGGTGAGTGAGAGTCCTGTCCAAAGAAACCAATCATTTGGATTGGATCCGCCCTCGTCTCTTTCCATCGGCCCGTCATCCCGGCGCCTGTCTCTTTTTTGTCTCACCTCTCCACTTCACTCTGCTGGCTCTCTGGAGTGATGGGACTGGATTGTTCTACAGCCAATGGGATGTCAGGGATTCTGTACCTGCTAATTGGGTCCCTGCCCCCCCCCATGGAGAAATATCATCTCCGCCAACCCGCACTTGAGAAGTAGGGCCATGCTAAAAGAAAAAAAAAAAAATATATATATATATATATATATATCTGTTCAAGCATAGATAGCATTCTCCTAAATTATGAGCACAAATGTTTATATATCCGGTGAAATTGGGAATTTAATAGGATAGTGTACTTAAGAGTATGCATTAATTTGATAATGCCAAAGTGGACTCAATGTAATGGGATGTTGCTCCCCACGCTATCTATATGGGGCAGCCTTGTTTTTCATCCAGGACACAATTAAATCCCGGAAGAGTGAAAATTACACCAGGGACCGGGGGTTTAATGAATACTAAATGCCAAGACTGCCAATCAAAACAGTAGATATATCCCGTATGCGATATCTAAGACGAGCCTGGACACAAACAAAACCACGCTCATTTAGCTTTGTTTTTAGATTTTATTTTTCCCTTTTCACAATAAATTGTGTTCAGCAGAGCACCTGGCCCGCAGGCTAACACACAGTACAGTGTGTGACTTGTCTGCATCACTGAGTCGTGAAATCACCGAGTGGATGACGACGCACGCGAGACAGGCCTCCGAAGATTTTTTGGCCCCGCTGAGAGATAATCATGTTCATTATTTAATCAGTGTCTTTTAAATTCTCAGGAGGAACACAGGAGGAGTGCTGTATGCCTATTTTTTCGATAATCCCTGTGCAGATTTAGTATTCATATCAACTCAACCTGGTAATCAAATTAGCGCTGTCTGGAGAGGAAAAAAAAAGAAAAAAACCATCCCCAGTCAAGTATATTTATTAATATACTGCATGTCTTACACTTCAGGCTGTTTACCTGCCTCACGGGTAAACCAAGCTAACAGATCTCACAAATTGTAACCCTCAGTGAATACTATTGCATTCAATTCCCTACAAGACAACGCTTGCTACAGTGAAGCTTCCAAAATGGTCCTGAGACTTCTTAAACCTTTATCTCCAAAAGCCTGGGAGACAGGGTGAACGTGTCGCTAGACCCTTGCGCCTTGTACGGTTTGTTTGGCAGTATCTTCCTTGTTAGCGTACAGTTGCCCTGCTTGTACTGAAGGGTTTCCTCCGTAATTTCTTTAGACAAACACGAGGAGGAGACGAGAAGTAGCACAGCAATGATGGACAGTTCGTTGAACCAGCACAAAGTGATGCCCCCACATAGCTGAAATAATTGTCGATTTTAATGCTTCTCAAAATGCCGGCTCAGCCAATGGCACCTACGCAGTAATGCGCAGATCTGTAGTCCACTACCGAGAGGTGATTTGAGATGGCAGATTTCGTGAATGCTAAATATAATGTAAACTGTTTCTCTATATGACTTAGCAGGGTATTTTTTTGGTTGATGGGTTCAGGCGCCTTAGATATGAATTGGAGCGAGCAGTATTCTACCTGTGGCCGCCGGGCTTTGAAGAAGCTCGCAGACTGGTAAAAGTGAGGCCGAATGCTGGATTATCACCACCCAACACCCCTCAACACGGCTGCCTAACAGCGGCGCCACGCACCGCCTTCAGTCTGCTTGTAGTCATTCATCCATCCGTCCCATCTTTGTTAAGGAGCTCATTACATGGAATTACTGATACCTTATGATTATGGTAATGCAATCACCCAGAAACCCAGGCACTTTTAATTTTCGACTCTCACAGCAGTGTATTACATCCACCATTTTCCCCGAACGTGTCTGAAATGACAACGCTGCTGCTTGCTTCTCATTCCTTTTGAAGAGTCTTTGGAGAATGAAGTTATTCAGAATATGACATACTTGACATACTCGTCCTCTCTTTCTCTTATAGTGCCCTCCTCCACCTCTCCCAAACGTGCCCCCCTCCTCCTCATCCAAACACGCCCCCCTCCTCACCCAAACACGCCCCCCTCCTCTCCCAAACACACCCCCTCCTCCTCTCCCAAACGTACCCCCTTCCTCCTTTCCCAAGCGTACCCCCTTCCTCCTCTCCCAAACACGCCCCCCTCCTCTCCCAAACACACCCCCCTCCTCCTCTCCCAAGCGTACCCCCTTCCTCCTCTCCCAAATGCACCCCCTTCCTCCTCTCCCAAATGCGCCCCCCTCCTCCTCTCTCAAACACCCTCCTCCCCGTCTCCGTTCCCAAACATCCCCATGGCCTCCGCTTCCAAACACCCCCCTCTGCCCCCATCCCCATCCTGTTCAACAACAGTCAGAGACTTTAAGTATCAGCTTCAGATCATAGACTTATATCTCTGTGATGGTTGAGCCCCCACCCAATTAGAGTCCTGGTATTATCATTTTTTAAATAGCATTTTCATTGAACCGCTAAGTAATCAAAATCTCTAATTTGAACAGCCTGGGTACTGATTGTTCCAATCTTTGTTAGCCTCTTTTCATAGCGATAGCATATCTTGAGCTAAGAAGTCTGAAAACCAACAATAGCGACAGTGTTTTTTTTTGTTTTGTTTTTTTAACAACCAGGGATTTAGAGCAGCGGAATGTGAAATTTAACACAGTGGTACACTATCATCAACACTTAAACTGAGATCGTAATAATCTGGAATTATTGGACTAAAACCCATTCACCAGTTTTGAACTTACTTCTGTTTATGTCATGGTATTTTATTGTTTTAATACCAGTAGTTTTGTTTTGGGGCGGGTTACATGCCCATCTACATCATATTCAGGCCCACCCCGAAAAATAATTCCCTGCCTCACAGCTCAGTAAAATAACATAATGGATAACATCATGGCAACGGTGTGGTGACTACCTAATGACGTAGTTACTAATAAATACACAAATGTCCTCCTCATGATTTGGTTAGGTAGTCTGCAGTCCATAATAACTTGAAAAAATGTCTTCAGAAAAACAAACGGACTACCATATCGTGGCTACAAACAAGCAATCAGCAACACTCAGAGTAGAGAAGCACAAATCTTTAAACCGCTTTTCTCCTCTAACAACAAACCCAACAACAACAAAAATACAAACACAATTTTTTGGTCATATGGCGTACACATCCATCAACAAAAGATCAATTTGGAATCAGGTAATGGTTCATTTTTTTTCATGGAGGCTAGTAATTAGTGGTGCTTGGTGGTAGGACGTTCGCAGTAATTATGGGGCGACAGAAGACTACCGAACCTGATGGTAATGAGGAAATGATCTGTGGATATACTGGTAATTAAACAGTTAAGCGGTTACTGTACCATTTCCGGCGATTTTGCCCTCTCGTCCTGTTTGAATGCATAAACAGGAGCTATGTGCATACGCACACAGAAGACACAGAAAAAACTTTGCAGATAAACTAAGCAGGTGGCCCTTGGAGCGCAACCTGAAAGCGCATTAATAAAATACAGCACGCGACCTTGTGATTTACTCTTATCTAGAAAGGTTTTAATTCCCTTTCAGTCCATTTGTGTGACCGTTTTTGATTTTCTATTGACATTTAGCAGGACGACAAAGGATGTCTCGGTAAAATGCGCATCGCCTTTCCTTTCAAGGAATGTGAAACACGGCTTACGCAGAACCACCAGATCCCAAAGCCCCGAGAAACACCATCTGCAGCCAGATAACACAAAGGACATCGGATCGTGAACGCTATGCTGACTCACTGGCCACCGTTAATGTCCTGGAAAGGTGTTTTGTTGTTCCGTCCACAAGGGTAATATTGCTTTAGCCAATGCCAATACTCCATAGAGTTTATTTACTTTAGTTTTTTTTTTTATCTTCTGTGCTACTGTATGATGCTTAAAGTGTGTTTGGACTAAAGAATCAATTTTCCCCATGGTGGCCAGCATCAATGTTAAAATTAAGTAACTTCATTTAAACTATGCTTAGCCGCATATTTATCTATCAACGATGGAACTGCAGAGGATCAGGTGAGTGTGTTTTCTGAGATAACGAGGCATCTGTTATATATGAAATTATCTGCTTGCTTTTAATGAAGTATCGATGTCCTGTCCGTGCCCTTTTTGAACGGCGTGTCTGTGCTCCATGGGAAAATGAAGAACGCAGACCTGCCTGGCCTAGTTATCTCAGCTGCCTTCCACAGGTCCAAACAGCAAGAGCCAGAATGAAACTGCTGGATGCTCGACCAAAATCGCACAGAAAAACCACCAGCGTTAAATCCTGATTTTTTTTCTCCAATGGTCATAAGGACTCACTCAAACAACTGGCAATGTTTATATAACAGCGGCGGTTTGGAAAGAAAATACCAGATTGTTTGCCAGAGCAGAGAAGCCTGGGACTATGAAGCAGATCATGGCTGTGAAGCGTCATTCCTCCATTTCTATGCTAATTCTGGCTCCGTGTCCCTTTCTTTTTAATCAATCGCAATTTTCCGTTTTTACAACGACTGCCTCTTCGAGCAACAACTCGTCAGGCAACGGCATGTGTGAATGTTCCGTGGCAAATGAAGCCGCTAATTGCGAGCGGGAATTGATTTTATCGAGGAACCATAAACAAGCGTGGAGGGAACAAATAAGAGGCGGGAGCAGGGCCCAGTGTTGGCAGTGCTGCCCAATCGCAGCAGATGCTAAAGGCGGAGCAGCGTTGCCTTCTTAAGCCTTCTGCAGTAATGGGGAAGAGGCCGTACCCTTCATCCGCAGATCATCGGTTTATTCCATGCACCTGCCTTTTCTGCTTCGATCATAGCGCAGGACCGTCGAGCTCATTCGGATTTACAAGTCCGAATTAACGCACAGGAAGTGGTGTTTTTTTTTTAAAAAGCCAGCGGTTGACAACACATCGTCTCAGTTTAGGTCTGCCATCCTAAGCGTGCGCTCCTTCAGAAGGAATACTTTTCCTAATCTAAGTGAACGCTCCCACAAGAGGCAGGAATCTCGGCGGTATTATTGATGAGTGTTCAGTGCTGCTCAGGTGTTTAACCGCCCTAGCACGGCTCTGACGGCTTTGGCTAAGTGCTTGAAGCGGCTCCCAAACTGATTTTTTTGCCTTCCGTGAGACATGGCTGCCCTGGCGGCACATTGCTGTAGGCCAAAAGCCTACCTCTGTTTCTGCTGCTGCCCTACAGGGAAACGGTGAAGGTAACCTTCACCTGAGATAAAGACAATTCATTTCTCATACGAGAAAAAAACCCACCTGATTATCTTTTCTGACTAAAGGCTTTTTCTTATGTATCTGACGACTGCAGAACAAATCTGAGCACACAATGGCGGAATGCAAACCGTTTAACAAGCAATTGAGTAATCTTCTCAATATAAAAGCTTTCTGTCTAAAACAAAATCTAAACAATCAACGGAATTCAGCAGGTGTTTGATCTCAATACTTATTTTCAGTATACTTAACAGGAATTTTAAAGCATTTTATGTTCCATTGCAGGTTGTAGGTCTCGCATAAAATCACAACGCCATTTTATTTTGTTCACCTGAATGTCCTCATTAAACACCACTTCTGACGGAAGGTGTTGGAAAACAATATTTTTTTGTCTTCGGAGACCCACTGAGACCCACCACCGCTCACTCACTTTCCATTTTTATGCTACAAAAACGGTAGGAGGCAAAAGTCGAAAAAATGCTGCCAATTAATTTTAAGACAACGAGGAGAACGAATAACTGGCAGAGAGGAATGAGTGGAATATCGGAAATTTTCCATTCAGACCGGGCATCATCAATGCAAGATTACTCACCCTGTACCATCTTAGCCTACCAAACAAACAAACAAACCTTTTGTTTCAAATCTATTTGCCCATCTATTCTTTGGGTAGGCAGGCGTATCTGTTCCGACTCAGAGAAAGTGGTGCCCGCTGGGCAGTGGTTTGGGCTTCAGGTGAAGGTTTGCCGTATTTGCCACAGGAATGTTCCATATCCCAGTAACAGGGTTGGACTTGCAGTCACATTGCAATTCAACTCCTTTTCAACCTGCCCCTGCCTCCCGAATGCTGGATCCTTCTCTGGTTTTCAGTGGGGTTTTTCTATTAAATGTAACCTTACATGACGCAGCACTTCACAGAGATAAGAGCATGCAAAAAAAACACAGTTTCATAACTCTAAAAAGGAGTTTATCATATGTATTGCTGGTTCTTATTCAGATTCAATTATTTTCTAACCAATGAAAATGTGACTAGATCATAGCTGAGTCCTTTAGCTTAGCTGAGCCCTTTAGCATCCCCGGTGACTGGAAGCAGGTGTCCACATTTCTCAACGCTGCATTAATTTACCTTTTCGTTCCGTTGCATTTTCACTCCGTCGATTAATAGAGAATGATTTAAAAAATGTTGATAAACCCTTGATTAACTTATTATTAGACGAGACCAGGCACGCAGAGAACTTTGGTCTGTGTCAGTTATTTACGGTCACGTTCACAATAGCCTTTTTCTCACCATTCCCCAGAAGGCCGCCCATAGATCTTTCTCCTTCAGCCACAAATATCCCTGCCAAATGGGAGCTTGTTTATGACTAAATAGAGGGCAGAGAATTACGGCCAGTCTTCTTGCAGGTCGCGCTAATAAATCTTAATACTTTAAAGTTCTGGTCACATAAAGCAATAAAGCAGGCCACACTGCATGGTTCCCGGATCCTAGTGCTCCGGCATGGTGCTGTGACAGGGATTTGTGCAGAACCAGTGTACGTGTCTTCTTCTGCATTTTGTGCAATACATGCATTTGTATTTGACTGCAATGTCATTGGAAAATGGGAGAAAAAAAATGTTATACCATTCCAGGCATTACAGTTTTAATACCAAAAGGGTTTTATTTTTGGTATTTTTGTTTACTTTGCTCTTTATAAATCACCTCCTTTCTTCATCAGAAGTCCTTAAAAATGGCCGTGGTACTTTTACAAAACACTGACAAAACCGAGCATCTATAATAAAGAATGCCATTTATTCATCCATCACCGTTTGTGGAACCTTTTTAAACAGAAGGACGCAAGCGTTTGTAATCCGGACCATGATGACCGCCAGTGTTTCACTTTCACAAAGGGAGGGAAATACAAACCCCAGAGAAAAAGCAAGTACATTTCTTTTTTTATTACAAAATGATTAGAGCTGGTCTTTGGCTGGAGCATTCTAAGCCATTTGCTTTCTGCTGTCGGGGTAATATTGAACCGATAATGAGATTTGTGATAAATTTGTGCTTCAGGATACCGAGGGTTTTGCATATGTGCAACTCATAATGAAATGCTGCTCATCAATGTTCAGTGCCTGCATCAGTAAGGGGAAGAATTTAGATCCACGGACCCCAGAGCCGTGGACCCAAATCCCAGAAGAAGAAAAACAAAAACGTGTCGCTACTGCGGCGCTACAAACAAAAGTGCGATTGTGGTAAAGAAAACCACATAATCACTCATCATATATATTTTTTGCCTAAGTCAGGCTTCCGCAGTGCGTATGAATCCACCAGACGTGAGGAGTAATCAATATTGTCATGAGCCATAAACTGTTTGTTTCCCCACAACTGAATGAAATGTCTTTGTGCAAGTATTTTTTTTTTTTCAGTACTACACCTTACGGCCTACGAAACAAGACGTCGTCCAAGTTAAATTAAATGGAGTGCTCACCTTTAGATAACGTTAGATTTTGTGGTTCAGCTTTAAACCTGCCGTCAGGACGTGTATAAACGGGAGACACCTGTCACGTGTTTGATCAAGCCTCCCCAGATATTCACTAATTATATGATATCACCTGTCGGACCAACGTTCAGTCCTAGTTATTTACCATATCCAGCACTGAGGAAGCTTACCAGAAGAGTCAACATGAAAATCCTTCATTCCTGGGTAGATTTATTTTTTTATTTTTTATCAAACGATACGTGCTTCATACCTATGAAAGTCTCCAGCAAAACCCCCCCAGGCTAACCAAGACAAGTGTCCACAACTTCAAAAGCAACCAAGGATTTAAAAAATGCATTTCTTAATTTGCTCTCCATAAATCATTTCAAAGACTCAACAAATACGTAGCAAATCTGCTCAACAAACACGATTTCCAACAGAATAAGATCCTTTGGAATTAAACCAGCACATTACATATGGTGCTGAACGTCTTGGATAAGAAACCAAGTAGTTATTAAGAGCACAACGGAAACCATGTGCAGTTCATATGTACCTAAAGCAAATAGAACGAATTCTTTGCTCAAGCAAGTTTGACGCTGCACTTTTAAGGTAGTCCACTTCACTGGAACGGCTATTATGTGCAGCAAACGTTTCACTTCTCAATGGACTTGTGGATTGTATTAAAGGACTTAGTTTTCAGGGGGGTTTTTTTGCTTTTCTTGTCCAGGAAAAATGATCAGACCAGGGGAAATGCTTGTTTCCATTAAGGAGCAACGACGGCTTCACCTGGGAGAAGACGGGCACGGAGAAGGAATTTTAATGACCGAATGGCTGTGCCTTAACAATCCAGAAGTTGCACTCATGTGAAGTTCGATTTTAAAATCCCATCATTTATTGCATAAACTTGACGTGGGTCCCCCTCGACTCCGTATGTCATCAGGCCTGATGTCTCGTTGACATTTTCAGATTTGCTCATTTTCACAACTCTGACAATAAGCTCTTGTTTAATGAATGTAAACAACACAAAGGGAGACTAAAACAGTTTTAAACATTTCCAGATCCCAGAAGACACAGTTAATCAGGTATTTCACTAAGCAGACAAAGCCTGACCTTGCCATGAGAACATAGTAATTGATTGCGTTTATTATTCACTTATTATTTGTCAGTAAGGATATACAAATATCAGAGATGGTTATCAAAATCTTTATTGAGCTCTGGTTGTTTTATAACGGGTCTGAGATTCCATGGCTACCCTGCACTGTATAGTACCATCTGGCTGCAAACACTATTGATTGGCACGACAGACAGCTATTGTGGAACAATGTCAGTGTTGATTAGGAATACCGCACAATGGAGAATCTTTTCTCCAATCCTAGGGCCCCGTAAGATTTCCGGATGACCCATCCGAGCATGCTCCAAACTGCCGTTCATCCTGAAGACTACTTCCTGAGACCTAAAGATTTAAATTCACACAATAGTTTGCAATGCTTTCCTCCCTCCAGTTTACATCTGTACTATTTATTATGGAAATTTGAAATGGGTGATTAGTTATTTTTTTCTGCTTCTGAATTTAAATATAAAACAATGGTAATCCTTTAGCTGTCAAGGAATTAGCCTGGAGGATAGCACAAATATAAATTAAATGAACTAGAAATCCCTCAAAAAATAAGACAGAGAACAAATAAGGAGAGAAACAAGTGTAAAGAGTCAAACTATTTTGTCTCTGTCATAAAAAAATACACATAATGAAGCCATAAATAGATTCTGTTTTGTGGCGGGCCCCTACCATTGATTTGTGGCAATACTCAGTACTTGTTTTCAAATCATTTGGAACCCCCCACCGAATCATCATTAATTTAGATTAACGCTAAAGAGGTGACTTCTCCACCAGAGGAGAAATGGCAGAGACGGGGCCAGCCGCAAAGCCCTCGGTTATAAAAGTGTGAACACGCGATTTCACGGCCTCATCGTATGGGTAATAGGCAAATAAACGCATTTAAAAGAAGGTCACATTTAATTCAGCCGTAACGCTGTGAGTGGGAAGGAACACCATCTCGGGCAGGCGGTTGTCTGCAATGGGAGGCGAAAAGTTGTGTTTTTGCATCAGAACGCAGGGAAGTGAAAACCGTAAACATAACCCGAAATGAGTGGATTGGGGAGTGGGTTAAGAAGAACAGTCCTTGAACCCTGTTCCCCAAAAACGCTCGGGCTGCTACTGGAAAAGGTGTCTGATGCATTCTATATCTCTTATGGATAATACATTGGGAAGCGGAATCAAAACTGGAAGGTATAAGGAGCCCGGATGTCGGCATCCTGTTTTGAACCTGTGTTTGAACATGAGTGGAGTAGAAAACCTGCGCTTGGCACCACACAGTTGCAGCAGTGTGGAGTAATCGTTGGGACTCCATTACTGGAGTTAAATATCTCCTTACTGGAACATATGAACACTGTTTTAATGCAACTCTAAGAATTAAGTATGTTCCAACAATTAAATCACTGGGTAGCTAATGCATTAAAAAAATGAATAAAAAAAGTAATGCTCGGAGTGCCATAATTATTTCAGCCTTAAGGATAGAATACTCATAATTCAATATGCAGGCAGTTTTATAGGAACGTAAGTTCTGAGAATAAAGATTGGTTACAAAATGATTCAAGAATAGCTTTATTCCTTCCGATATAAAACGACTCGCGTAGGAAAAATCTAAGACGTGCAGACAGTAAAATATGTTTCATTCAAAAATGTGTTGTTTGTGCAGTGGTTTTGCTGTTTAGATCTATATTCCTTAATGCAATTGCCTGTCACCACAAACATATAGTTGCTGTCACACGCGTGACATCAAAACAGCAGCCACTAATGTAAACATTAGCATAGTAGCATTGTGAACCTTTCCTTTTTACTTAAATCCTCTAATAAAATAAAAATTATACATAATAACACAAAAGGAATTCTAAAATACCAAATTAACCTAGCAATAAACTGCAAGTGTTATTGTTTTTAGTTTTTTATAACGTTTAGCTTTTTTTTTTATCACTACGCTAAATGTGTATTAAGTGGAGGCTATTCATTACAGATACTAAGAGAAGTCTACACTGCTGTCAGGTCCAAAGCACAGGAGTTGCCGCCGGACTCCGTTGGGAATCATTAGGAACGCCGCTCTCCTGTACTAACATTTAGATAGATGCTCTTTCATATTCATGAGTAAAACCCAGGATTATCCGCTCGTGTGAGAATGTGTTGAGTCCATAAAAGTGAGTAAATAATGAGTTCACGCAGAAGCTCTGATTCATCCTTCCCTTGTTACTTATTGTGTTGAAGATGTGGTAATAATAGAAGGAGTATGGGTTTTTTTTTTAACATTTTTTTTTTTTTTTTTCATGAGAAGAATTCAAGATTAAAATGTCTACGCACGTTTCGAGACCTCCGGGTTATAACATACCGCCTAATGAGGTATGTATTAAAGTTTTAAGGTCTCTCCTCAAGGTAAGACAAGATAATTAATCCCTTTCTCAGGCCCAGGCTCACACTGGAAGTACAACCGCGTGGTGTTAGCCAAGAAAGATATTGTGTGGTTGGCGAGCGCTTGGCTTCAGTTCAACACATCCCGAGCCGAATAATTCAGCAAGTGATTTAATTATCCGTCTATATGATACATTTTTTATTTTACGTTCGAAATAAAGAATTCATGCGATTGGTCATGTTTTTTTTTTTTCCAATGAAATGATCAATAGCCTCTTTTTCCCCCTTTTTCTTTAATGTGATACATTTTTTTGATTTTTAGATTTATCACAATCAGTTTAATGAATTTATCTGCATAGAACAGACGGCATGTCTTCCAGTAGCATAAGTGAAATACCTTGCAAGCCACTGGACACTGCTTCTGCTGAATAGGGAGATTATAAAATGATTTATAGCCCACTGGGATTCCAATGGCAGCATTACCTGTGCAGGTGAGATCCCAGGGCCTCTGAATCTCATTCAGAGAGACACTATTTTCAACAGACTTGTAGAAGAATGCAGCCAGGCAAACACAGATCAATCAGAAAAGCATACCTTTGTTGTGCGGGTTATACTGAAATGCGCACTAAATTCAAAATAATGAAAATAATTATCAAAAGACCACGTAAGCTAAGTTTATACTATTATTGTCTTCTCCTGAATCTCAGAAACAAATAACACCAGTCTTTTTGCCTGTTCAGTATACATATCCTCTGAGAATCCAAAGGAAATACTTAGTTTGAAACAAACGCAAAAATTCTATGAACTTGGCTAATGTTAAAAGATTTACTTCTTAGTAAGAGAGAGTTTCGTACTTTCATACTCACAGACTGGTGACATTGATTACATGAAAAAGTTGATGATGTGAATTATTATTTTGGGCGATGTTTCCCTAGAGTGCCTATGTACAGTAAAGAGCAATTACATACAATGTCTGATGGTGCCATTCCAGTGGTGAAATAAAAAATATATAAATATATAGACATTTTTTTTTTTTTTAAACACGAAGATAGTACAGTACAGATTTGTACAGTCAGTACAAATATGACCAGCAACATTTTTTTATGAACTTTATCTTCAAGGAAACTTATAAAAGCTTCCGTCTTTGACCTTTTCAATGTGAAATCATAGGTTTGTTTCATTGAACTGTTGCGTTCATTGTCTTAGCTATTTAGTTATTTATTTATTTCATTATCTGCAATAAAGTCCAGAAAGAATCTGAATCTAACTGGTCAAAACGTGGCAGACCAGGTTTTTGGAATGACATCAGTCCGTTTACTAGCTCTTCTGATGATGAATAATTGAGCTTGTAGTTTTGTAGTTTAATGACTTACTGTAGTACATACATTTTCACGTTTTGTATTCCAAAGGATGGCTTTGGTGGGCACAATTCGTCACTAACAGTGCTGGTGGCTTAAAGATGGAGAGTGGATGACATTCCCTTTCTTTAAAAAGAAAATAAATAGCAGCATATGAAAAACCCAATGCCCCCTTCAGGGTATTCTCAAGACCTTTGTTTTTATACTTCACACATATACAAATATTCCAAATACCTCAGAGCGAGACCGTTGGAAGTCATAATAAATCATACTGAACAGGCTGTAACATAGCAGGGAAACATGAAATGGAAAAAAAAATACAACAAAAAAAAGTTACTTTAACGAAGCCGAAAATTTCTATGGGTTACTTAAACCCTGTATGCATGCAATTACATGCAAAAAATGGAGGATATAAACACTTGGATTTACTGATCGCCGAACTAACTAACAACGTTGCTGCAGTGACTGACGGCCATGGATGGGATTGGCATAGAAGGAGTGTATACTGAGGTCTAGAGAAGTGGATTCAAAGTAAATCTGTGTGAGAGGCAGGCTATGGTGGTTCTCATCCCACCTCACCTCTTATTTGAAAATCCTCTAATTTGGTGATTTTGTGTTTCCCAGTTTAAATTACAGCAATGACTGTAGGTTCCAGGTAGCTTCAACATCAGCATTCCCTGCAGACAGTAGTTTGATGCTCCTGGCGTGATTAGATGAACCGTGTGCTGTAGCCATAGATTCCTTAATGGGTTGACATCCGCCTCCCAGTCTTTTTGTGTAAAGTGCATCTTGAAAAAGCAGGGCTAATGTTTGGCAAGCAAGAGAAAAGGCGATTAGCAATCGTACTTAGATACTGACTACTACCAGAGACACATTCGGGAGTTCTGTTGGATTTTTGCCCAGTATGCTGTTTAGCAACCAGTATACAGAGAGGGAAACTCAAGCAAAACATTTAGCTAGACCTCAAAGGAACATCATGGTTTTGTATTAGCGTTTTCAGTGTTCAACATATTGTGCAGGCAGATAAACCAAGGTTCCTTTTGGAAACCGACTCTGGACGGATCATGGGATCATTCACCCCTTTCCTTTCACGTGGTTCTCACATTTAGCGCGTGCGACTTATAGGGTCCAGCCCACATCCGTATAAGGGTTATTGTGACACAGTGACTCATGACATCCCATGCTTCTCTCTTCGCGCAGCTAGATGGCACATAGCTACCACACTGTAAATACTACAGTGAACTGTGCACTGAACCTTCCCCAAGACATTTCCCCTAAAAAGCAGGTGTCAGTGCAGCAAGCGTGCAAGAGTCAACAAGGCAACAGTTTAAGCAGAGTTAGCCGGTGCCCGGTCTAGTGTCGAAGCATCCGCTGAGGAATGGGAGGGAACGAGGACCGGTTTGCGACAAACGTGGACAGGCGGTCACCGGTCAGTTATGGTTGCCATGAGTTTGTTCATCGACTGCACCGCTGTCTTCCGGTCACCATTACCTCTGATAGTGAGTTCAGGGAAATCCTTTCACTCTATTTACCCAATAAACGACCGTTTTCTGGTCCGCATGTCAAAAGATTTGTGCCAGGAGCTGGGAAAATACCACTGAAGTAGCCGTAATAATCTAATATACAATTATAATATAGAAATACCAATTCAATGTCAATTAATACGTAAGTAAGAATGTTATTTAAATTTGGTTTAAAATTGTAAGTATCAGGACTACTTGGCCAGCTCTTTGAGTAAAGGTAGACATATTGGGCAAATATAGATAGATTTATTTTTTACATTGGTGAATTGGCCAGCTATTTGAGTAAAGATAGACATATTTGGCAAACATAGATAGATAGATAGATAGATTCTTTACATTGCACTAATAGTAATCACATAGTAATCTGTTATCCTTTTTTCAGGAAACACACAGGGAACCTCAAAATAAAACTGTTTTGTAGTTTTCTTTTTTATGCTGGTGAATTGGAGCTTAGGTTTATTCAAAACAAATTAAAATCTATACACACCCACATACACACACACACAAATACACATACAGTAGTATACGTCATATGATGAAAGAAGGATTGCATTTTCCCCACTCCAGCTAGGAGATGGTGCAGGAGGTTAACGATACCAGATGCCATTAGTTATCAAATTGCTCCATACTTAGCTTCTGATAAGTACAGATAATTCCACTCCTATTATTTAAGAAGCATCCTCCGACACATGCACGTAATGATCACTATTCTTCCAAAATTTTAGTCTGCCTTCCACTCAACAATGAAGTAAATAAATGTCTATTCATAGCGATGCTGAACAAATGCATCGGAAATGCACAGGCATAATGACGATGGTAATCACAATAGCAAACAATTACGCTAGCCTTTAGAGCTCAGAAATACAAGAGGCCGGCAGCATGGCTGAACTTGGGAGAAATACTTTGAAAGCACTTTAAAAACGGAGATAAATCCCAGCCATGAAGGAGCTGAGATCACACACACGTGTCGATTAGCATGTTGATGTGCAGAGATTCGAAACTCAAACTAAACATAAATTATTGATAAAAGCTTGACTAAACGTCAAATTAATTAAAGCACCCAACGTCAAATGAAAGGGTCCAATGTAAAACATGTCTTGTTTTTAAACTACTGAAAGGTTCATCAAAGCTATTGCCTGCACCCACAAAAAAGGCTCCGAGGACAATGAAATCTTTAACCTGAAACACCTTTACCACTATGCTACTCTGACATAAATATAAAGACATGTTTAATTTATTATTAAGAATCAAGCAACACATCTATATTCAGGCTGAAATACTATGATGCAAGCATTGATAAATCTTTCATATGAATGTCCATAAGGATCATCCGTCAACTTTTTTATTAAACATTATTCTCTACTTTATTTATCCATTTGAATTATCCGCACAAAACCATAAAGATGCACATGAGAGGTTAACTAAGGCTCTACCGAGACAAGACCCCCCCAGGCAAACACAGAGCCCATTTAAGGAACAGGCTCACTGCAATTCACCATGGAATGGCTATGTCCCACCATATGAGTTTAGTTGAATTACCGGAAGGGGAGAAAAACCAAGGTCTACTCAAAAAGGCTGGTATTGTTTCCTCCCTTCCAAGATAAATGGCTTTGAATGTTCCTGAGATGTTTTACCTTCTGTATACATCCATTCCCTTCATTTGTAATTGTTCTACAGCGATCTAATGTAAGGGAGGTGTGCTGAAAATTTAATTGGATTGCTGGGGACACATATCAGGAGATTGGATTGTAGAACCTTTCGCAGTTGTTTGGAAGTAGAAAATGTGACATGCTACAAGTTTTCAGGAATATAGAAAGAGCAGAGTATGGTTGCGGTGGCTTTTGTGGAGAGGTTACGTCTATCATAAAACAAATCCACAACAGCCAAGATTTAACAGTGTGCAATAGGCATAATATTAACTATTAACCAAACCTTAAAACCTCAAATGCACTAACAGACATGAAAAATGCACACGGTTTGTTTGCCCTTGCTCATTAACACGTTACAGTATTAATTTTAATGGTGGAATACAGCATAAAAAGCCACACATTGTAGGTATAATATAATCTAATGTAAACTCTGACTCAGTGGACCGTTTCTGTGTTACATTTCAGACAGTGTGTGAGTGTGTGTGCGTGCGTGCGTGTGCGTGTGTGTGTGCGTGTGTGTGTGTGTGCGTGTCTGTGTGTGTGTGTGTGTGTATGCGTGTGTGTGTGCGTGTGTGTGTGCGTGTGTGTGTGTGCGTGTGCGTGTCTGTGTGTGCGTGCGTGTGTGTGTGTGCGCGTGTGTGTGTGCGTGTTTGTGTGTGTGTGTGCGTGCGTGCGTGCGT
>JAOYSI010000934.1:0-17635 GCA_025775065.1 Hiodon alosoides
CACACACCCAGACACACACACCCACACACACACACACACACACACACACACACACACACACACACACTCACACACACACACACACTGCCCCCTTTAGTAAAACAGCCACTTCAGTGTGTAACTTACGGCCTGTTTGCACCATGAGCAGCTGATGGCCACTATTTCTTTACTATGAAAGGCAAACTTCTGCTGGAATCCCTGTAAAACCGAAGGAGGTTTATTGGTAAGAACATAAACAAACGCTCACACTGCTGAGGGGTTAGGAGCGTTGAATGATGTGGCTCAACACAACATCTTACCTTTCCACACTGACGACACTTCCCCTCCTGCCTCCTCCTGTGGACCCAGTGATGTCGCACAATGGTGGGCTAGAAACACACGTGCAGCTGATTAAATTCACTGCATGAGGGATCTCCTGGAATAGACCCAACAACCTAGTGCATCAAACTCACTCTGATCAGTGTCCTGGAATAGACCCCAAAACCTAGTGCATCAAACCCACTCTGAGGAGTGTTCTGCAATAGACCTAGCAACCTAGTGCATCAAACTCACTCTGATCAGTGTCCTGGAATAGACCCCAAAACCTAGTGCATCAAACCCACTCTGAGGAGTGTTCTGCAATAGACCTAGCAACCTAGTGCATCAAACCCACTCTGAGGAGTGTTCTGCAATAGACCCAACAACTTAGTGCATCAAACCCACGCTGATCAGTGTCCAGTAATAGACCCCACAACCTAGTGCATCAAACCCACTCTGAGGAGTGTTCTGCAATAGACCTAGCAACCTAGTGCATCAAACCCACTCTGAGGAGTGTTCTGCAATAGACCCAACAACTTAGTGCATCAAACCCACGCTGATCAGTGTCCAGTAATAGACCCCACAACCTAGTGCATCAAACCCACTCTGAGGAGTGTTCTGCAATAGACCTAACAACCTAGTGCATCAAACTCACTCTGAGGAGTGTCCTGCAATAGACCTAACAACCTAGTGCATCAAACTCACTCTGATCAGTGTCCTGGAATAGACCCAACAACCTAGCAGATCAAATCCACTCTGAGGAGTATTCTGCAATAGACCTAACAACCTAGTGCATCAAACTCACTCTGATCAGTGTCCTGGAATAGACCCAACAACCTAGCAGATCAAATCCACTCTGAGGAGTATTCTGCAATAGACCTAACAACCTAGTGTATCAAACTCACTCTGATCAGTGTCCTGGAATAGACCCCACAACCTAGTGCATCAAACCCACTCTGAGGAGTGTTCTCCAATAGACCCAACAACTTAGTGCATCAAACCCACGCTGATCAGTGTCCTGCAATAGACCCAACAACCTAGCAGATCAAACCCACTCTGCGGAGTGTTCTGCAATAGACCCCACAACCTAGTGCATCAAACTCACTCTGAGGAGTGTCCTGTAATAGACCCAACAACCTAGTGCATCAAACTCACTCTGAGGAGTGTCCAGTACTAGACCCCACAACCTGTATCCATCATTGTGGTGGGTCACGTAACAGACATGAGATAAAAATAGGGACAAATTGAAAATCGACCAAGAAGACATGTGGCTGAAGTGTGACTGACAAGTGGTGAGTGGCTACAGCCCGTAACGGATCAAAATAAAACAAACCACATGGAAACACTTAGTCTGCTCGGTTTAATGCTCGCAAATCCACCACTCGGCACTGACCTTGTCAGTGAAAATATTTACCTTACAGGCACACTTCCTAATGCTCAGCTTTGTTCATATTGGATGAGACTGAATGCACCCCCATGCATTGTCATCTCCGCTCGTTCACAGGTGGGAGGGAATTCTACAAACAGAGATGTGAGGATAGGGTGCAACGCACAACCAGATAAAGGCAGCAGGTCAGTGCCTCAACCATCAGGGCAACGCACAACCAGACAAAGGCGGCATGTCAGTGCCTCAACCATCAGGGCAACGCACAACCAGACAAAGGAGGCATGTCAGTGCCTCAACCATCAGGGCATCGCACAACCAGACTAAGGCGGCATGTCAGTGCCTCAACCATCAGGGCAACGCACAACCAGACTAAGGCGGCATGTCAGTGCCTCAACCATCAGGGCAACGCACAACCAGACAAAGTCAACATGTCAGTGCCTCAACCATCAGGTCACAGAGTGGCAAGCATCACCTTTCAACATCATGGAAATCACTGTCAATATCATTAGTGCTTATTCTGCCATGAAATTTCACAAGAGCAGGAAACGCTAAACTATAGATTATATTCATTTATGCTTAGCAGATCTCTTGCCTGTTTTAATTGCAATAGTTTGATCTGAATGGAGCAGATACGGTACGATATGTGTCAGTGAATGAACGAGTATCAGGCACAAAATATTTTAAAGTTTTATTAATAAGTTATTATTTAAAGTTTATATGGTTTTCTACACGTGGAAACAAAATATATTCTGAAAAATATAAAGCGAGAAAAACAGTTTCATACTAAGCAAACATACAACCTTGCTTTTATTTAGTCTTATTTCTTCAACAATTAATAAAAACCTACTAGAAGGAATAGAGATAAAATTAAACTAAAATGGAGTCGTCACATTAAAATCTATAAAATTCTCGCCAACGGTAATTATTATGTAAGGCTATGCAACTATGCTACTAGGAATCACCTGCTGTTGCCTGTTGAGGGTTTGTTTGGTTTTGCTAATTAGTAAAATGTAGCACACCTTATCTTTTTAATTATGGCCATGAATTTAATTTGCGCACATGCTATACACATGTCACGCCGAGCACAGCGTAATGAAAGTAATAACAGTAATCCATACCAAATTAAAGCTGAACAAAGAAAGCGCACTAGCTGGATGAATGTCTCCCTCTAAAGGGAGATACAGGCATTACATCTTAAAGAAAGAATATATTTACCTCTCGTATATTCCTCGATCCTGACTCTCTAAAGGATGGTTTACACCTAAAATTGATCTTGGGAAAAAGACAAAGTGATGTTAACACAACGTTCGTTCATTTTTTCACTGCATTAAATACCCATCCATTCTTCAAGTCAAGATGTCTCCTCCACTCCCATGATTGGAAGACCCCAAGAATGATTAGCTGTCAGGACAGTGTAGAGGTCACACCCAAATTATGTTAAATTTTTCAACCAATCAGCAGTCTAAAGATTTCCAAATTTAGGGAAAAAAGGTTGTATCTGTATCTCATCCGGTCTATTTTCCCCTGAAAAAGGCTGTTATTGGCCTGCTCTCCAGACCTCCAGTTAGATTCACAGATTAAAGGCTTTTTAGGGAACTGGAATTTATTCATCAGTTTACTTTAGGGTACCATTAGTCATTAATTAGTCAATTGTATACGGGTCATTCCACCAATATGGTTCCTTTCAGCAGAAAATGTCACTTACAATACTTACAATATAATACTTATAATAGTTCATCTTGTCAATGAAGAGAAATGATTTTGCACATAAACCGTATAATAATTCGAACCCTGTTACAGACCCAAACGCAAATGAGTCAGAGAATTCAAATGGTACCGTATTTTTGGAATGACCCCTCCCCTTTCTACTGTATCCTAAGGTTACTCATATACTACAAATTCAGTAACTCCATAAGCGTTTCTACAAGCAAGACCCCAGGACAGCCGAGAGTTAAAATGTTTTCCCGGCATACTGGGAAGGACGACCGAGAGCAAGAGAAACCGGCCACCAGGGAGATCCCTTATTTTGTACACCACCGCGAGCACCGTGCGTTTGTATTCCTTGCGGCAGCCCGGGACCATGCAACCAGAGTCTCACTCTAAAGGATGGATCTTTGCTAGGCAGGTCAGTTGGACTGTCTACAGGGGTCACCACTTCATTTTCGGACAGCTGAGGGGGGGAGAGGAACATGGGTTGACATGACTCACAAAACAAAGTTGGGTTGTGGGTTCTCATCTCCCTCAACACGTTCTCCGGCTGACCCACCTTCTCTAGTTGATCGATGCAGATCGCGTGAACCACGATCTTGCAAGCCGCACATTTCTTCCTCGCTATTGACTTTTGCTTTGGAGATGTCATAAAAGAGAGAAACACACAGAAATGTTAATTTCCTACAAACAGACTATTTGATCTTTTCTGGACATGCCGACAAAAATATCCAGGTTCCCCCAAACCATTTGCCTTTAAAGGCCACATTTGTTGAGTCAATAAAGACCCAATGTCTCCTTATGGTTCAGGTTTGCACAGTTCCCAATACGTACATAGACATAAAAATGAATGAAAACAAAGCTTAGTGTGGATATGTGCATAAACATCTCGCCTCTAGAGGGCACTGTTTACTCACTGTCAGATTAGCTTTCAACTATTAAAAAAAACGGAGAGTGAGAAGTGACCCTAGGGGCATATAAGTAACATCTTGATGTGTAATCAAAGATCTGCAGTCAAAGCAAATACATTACTGTGAAACACTGCCGTTAGTTGTGCCAACAGCTCGTTAAATTGAATCATTTCATCATCCTATATATATCTTCCAATATAACAGCAATCTTCACACTACCACTAAGCCATACCATGAATGCTTCTGTCTAACACTACATGTTCTGAACTCCTGTTATCATCAGCCCAGATGCTTTCATTCATACACCCACATACGTATTCTTTAATCGGAATATTTTCTAAATGATTTCCTTCACCCAGAAGAGTGTCCGCATCAATAGGTTGAGGGTTATCGATGGGAAAATCGTTTTCCGTCATTCATTAATAACGTGATAATCTCATCAGTAACAGGTTGGCTAATATTGTTCTTCTTACTTTGTTTAATTTGTTTTCTTTCACTCTTGTTGGTCAGGCGAACACCGCGATGAAAGTCCTCTGACAAACTCTTAAATGTGTTTTCAGAGCTCCATGCACCCTGCCACGCCCAAAGTGGCAGTAACAGAGTGGATTTCACTCAGTGCTAAAACTGAAAAGCCTCCTTGGGTCCATGCTACAGGACCTCGGTAACAGGAAGATCAGTAGGTTAGCCCCCAGGTTTCACGGTCTTTGTGCTGCTAACGGCAAATGTGTCTTCATCCTGAATGGAACTTTTTGAGCAGAATGTTATATTACGAGAATAGCTGGTGCGAACGCGCCTACATAACGGGTGTCATGTCTTTAGGCCATGAATCATCTACACTTTAACACATAGACTCCCCTCCATGACATCACAAATTATATGACTGTTCAAAAAACATTCCGAAAACTTTATATTATTATTTCAAGGTGGGCTTAACCTATTAAATGTGTCATCTGGAGAGTTGTTTTCGACGAGTCCTGGCTGAATGGAGTAGGAATAGCACAAGCTCGAATCACAGATACATGTGAACGCGTCTCTATTACAACACGGGCTGCAGTGGCGGCACCATCCTGCAGGGGGCAGGCAGGCAACGTCAAGCACTGACCAGGGTCTTGGCGATGCAGTGCTGCTCCCCGACGTAGCAGAAGTCTCCGGAGACGTTGGTCTCGAACCAGATGTGCTCCCCGTACACGGCGCTCTCCTACAGGACATTAGCAAGAACAGCAATGAGCGGCAGAGCTTTTGGTTAAACACCATAAATCTACGTTAACGTCAACAGTCATCTTGAGAATGTCACGTCTAGCTGCTTACAATAAGAAAACTGTGAGCTTTTGTGTGTGTGTGCGTGTGTGTGCGTGTGTGTGTGTGTAAGATTTTGTTTGGGTGTGGGCCTTCTAACAGTAGAGTAGGGGATACTCTAAGCCAATTAGTTCATGAGTAAGAACAATGATAAGCGAGTGCAGTGTTAAATATTCTCTATTATTGAGCGCAAACTTCACACGCTAAAGAAGACAAGTAACCTTTGCCTCTGGCTTATTTCATGCATGAATGCTCTTAAATTGAATTTTAATGTCATGATATAAAAAAAACCCAGAAACAAACACACAAAATCCAACATCCTCACACATACTGCACACATTGATTTAAACAAACATACCAATCCACAAACAGCCCCCGCACACAGTTTACACAGTTAGTCACTCAGCCGACCCCTCCTCCCTGGACATAAAGCATCTCACATAACACTTTTACAATTATATACATTTCTTTCTTAAAATCCTCCATAAACTTAATATATCACATGCATACGCAAGTTAGGTATAAACATAACCAAACCCCAAGTCAGACACATACAACTGCTCCATAAATACACACTGACAAACCCACTCTAAAAATACATGCCTGTTCCACGCATGCAAACACAATTCACACGTGCACACGAACACATAAAATGTCTGTCCGCATCGTGTCCACGATGCCCAACTGAACTGCTATATAACATTTAAAGTTCATTTCAAAAGAAGTTACAGTAAGTTTGCTCTGAAATTCGGCATACAGGTAGTCTATTATTAACCTTCACAGGGACTTCCTCCCATGTAACAATGGCATTGCCGTTGCCATTGTCTGAATAAATTAGCACAACATGTAGATTGGCACTGGGTCAATTCAAATCCGACTGCTGTTGTAACCCTGAGCTAGGTAACTTACCCCAGTTTTAATCAATCGATCAAACTTTGTTTCCTATATCGCAAAACCCAGCGCCAATCGGGGGGAAAAAATATTCTCTGACCCCAGAGGCAGTCGAGAGAACGGCATGAGAGTAGTCACATGTAGGATAAAACTGAATAAAATGAATATTACAGAAATGAACTGAGCTCATCTGAGCGCTTTGCGGAAGGATTGGATTGATAGCCAACAGTGCACTACAGGTGGGCCGTTCATCCTGGAGATGATACCCCTCTTCTGATTGGCCACTGCTTATTTCCAGAGAATATCCAGGTTCTACATGCTGGCTATATGTATATTTATTAGTGGTGCAGTCTGAGTGAATGAGCGAATCAGATGACTTCTGTCTCTCTTATAATAAAATGTGCCGCTCCTCAGAATACAAGCTTTAGCTTGTTCACCATCACAATTGTGATTCTATTTTCAAATACAAAACTATTTGTTACGATTTAAGATTTAAACTAGGATTAGTGCCGAATTACAACATAAGAAAATATGAAATTAAACAGGAAATTAAATACATTGAGTGATATTCTCATATATCTCAGCGTAATGTATGACTAAATTTATTAATGATCTTTTATTTTTGTTTGACTTGCCAACCCTGTTCTATGAAGACTTTGGTAACCTGTTAGCTACAGGACTAGTTAGCTGATCGTTTTTTGTTTTTGTTTTTGCAGAAAGACATTTATTTTCTTTCTTTTTTTTTGCATATCTCATAAGAAATATTACAAAATGAATGATCGAAGAAATGTCACATATGAATCCTGATTTTCATGCTATTCTAAGGTCTTTTAACATATGTCATTTAGGCCATATTTATATGTTAGTTTGGATTTCCTTTTGTTGAATGTTTAAATTACTGTAAATCAAAAGGTATGAATGACATCACTCTTATCTTGAGAATTCAAGTTCAGTATAAGTTAGTACAGTAGTAGATACTTTGCCAGATAAAAGTGGTAACAAAAAACTCCTTTAGAAACTAATAATAATACAACTACATATAAAGTATTGTACAGCACAAGAATAAGCAACAGACTTAAAAGGGTATATAGATTCGGTCTGTGTCTATGCCGTGGTTAACAAATACATCCTCAGCCGAGAGGAACCGGCTTCCTGACTGTTATCAGATTTCGACTGTGCCTCACTCGTCAGCCAGTAAGTGTCTCAGCGTGTCACACCATCTCCTGCGTTGCTCTGGGCTTTCTCAAGCCCAGGAAAGGGGGCGAGGGCGCTGATCTGATACAGGGGGAAAGCAGCGTGCCTGGGTAAACGGCCGGGTTTTGCGGGGGCCACTCACACTCCAGTCAACGGTGCTGCGGATCTCCCGGTCCGGGTCACTCTTCAGGGCTGAAGCGCAGGGTTGGGCTAGGTGCGGAAGACCTGATTTTGCTATGGCTTTCCTGGAACAGACACAGACACAACACTTTTTAAGAACCATTTTCACACCGTAGTTGACACGCTTTTCTTTCACGACCATTAATAAGGCCCTTTTGTACTGCGCTATAAAGGCTATAAAGGAGTTTTGATTTTATAAAGCTTGATTGATTAACACTTGCTCATAAAGAGGAATCCATTTTAAAATAATGAGTCTGTATGACCACCAGTGTGCATTACAAAATTTCAACTGCATTCCCCAAATTGCTTTCTTCGCCTGTATGGATAATGAAAGGGTCAAAGATGCATTTGTTTTGTTACCCCATGACAGTACACTCTCTGAATATAACAAACACAATACGATTTAAACACAGTTATTTCTCAATGAGGAAAGTTGCTACGGACAGAATAATTCTATAAATTAAACAGAACTTTAATCCTCGTCTTTGTTGCCCTTGGATGCGTATTGATGGAGAGATTCATTTGAGATGACTAGAGATTTCATATCTGTCTTGGTTAGAGGCATGCTAGCAACTGGGCGCGTAATGGGTAGCTGTGGTGACCGCTCTGCTCACAGAAACATCTGATCATTAACGGGGTGAAGGCCCAGCTAATGAAGCCGCGGCCTGGCGAGGCCGCTCACAAACGGCTGAGCAACGCTAATACAACGTTACATTTCCCATTTCAGTTGCTTAGCAGACGCTTTATGCAGCTGGATATTTTACTGACACATTTCAGTGCCTTGCTCAAGGGTACAACAGCTGGGGTGGGACTTGAACCCATGATGTAGTGTCTGACAACACTTCATTCTCTCAGTGGACAGGACAGAGGTTCCAGCCGGTGTTTCAGGAGCAGAGCGCTCTTCTTTCAATACGCTTGTGATTATTACAGATGCTTTATGACAGAAGTTTGGACAGAACTTGCTATATATTAACACTTTAAGCAAAACGATGGACGCCCCTCAAAGGTGGGCCCTACTTCAGTTACGTTTTAATTATGTCATTCAATTACACGCCTTCAATTAAAATAAACTGCATAACCGCCTTGATGATACAGAGGCTAAGATTACACCTTTAAACAGTACCATGGGGCCTACTGAGCACAAAGCTTTAAGATACACCTTTGCTTCTTGCATACAACAAATCATCTTCAAACAGGATTTATAATGACAAGTCCACTAAGTATTTTCTAAAGTGGGTAGTAGCATTTTTTAAGGAATAAAATAAGGAGGGTGGACCAAGACTTTACCCCACAACAGCGGTTAAGCAGTAAAGACAGAAAAACACACAATGGAGAAAAACTGTAAAATTAGGCACTTTGGTCCACTAATGCTACAAAACAATATGCTAGCATTTGCATCCCTCGACTGCAAACCACTGATTATTTTGTGCTTGAGGATTACTAGATGTTCTCCACTTTGTGTTCGCAGCCATAACTGCACCTACCGCCTTCTCCTTAAGTACGAAGGCTGTCTTAGTTATACTCTATGCTCAGTTAAGTACACCGCTGTTACAAGAGAAAGGCAAGCCCCTCACGCCTGCTAAGACAACCATGGAGAGAAAACCAGCTGTTTTATTCCCCAAGACAAAACAAGCTAACAAAGAGCCAAAACCTCAAAGAAACGTATAATAGGATTCAACTCAAAAGCCTGTCCATAAAAGACCCGGAGGCCCGTAAATGTTGTATGATATTCTGCATAAAGCAGAGTACATCTATATCTGCACATTATAGATGGTGGGCTACCGTTACGGATTAAAGCAATGGTTTACATACGAGAGAAACCCACTCCATGTTTCCAGCTGGGGATCGTAGTAGATTCCCTGCAAGGGTCCGAGTGTGCCCTGGACGCCAGGAAGCCTTGCGTTGCGGTAGTGGGACAGAGAGGACCTCCTGCCCGCCACCGAGCTCCTGCGGCTGGGCAGGGGCACCCCCCTCCCAGGCCAGGGGCTCCCGGCTCTGCATATGGCGGAAATGCGGCGCTGCTGGCTGGGGCGGCGGTAGCAGCCGTGCGAGCCGCGGGAGCCCTTCCCATTGCAGGCCACCTCTGCGGGGAGCAGGTTGGAGGAGCTGCGACGCAGGCAGCGGGGGGCGCAGATCAAGGGCCGGGAGTGGGCGCCCTCCGCCGCCGCTGCCGCCGCCGCCGCGCGAGACCACTGCGGAGACGTGTCCTCAAACTCCCGGTCGGACACCTCCACCTCGCTCCAACCGCTGGGCTCCGAGCGCTCGCTCTCACACCCCTCGGACTCACTCCCCGAGCCCTGGCTGTCGCCTTCATTCTCTGAGTCAGAGCAGGAGAGGGCTGGCGAAAGGCCCTCACCCCGAACTTCCACCTGCCCCACCCCAGCTGGTGAGGCCCAGTTCTCCTCCTCCTCCGTCATCTGGATGAGGCTGGCCAGGAGCATGGAGGGCCCCAGCAGGTGGGTGTCGATGGTGCGCAGTTTGCCAGCTCGCCGGCGGCGCACAGCGAAACGAGGGTTCAAGCTGGGGGTGGTGGTGCTAGAGCGGCGCCGCTGGTAGCGGTTGGCTTTTAGCCGGCCGCCCCCAGGACAGCGCCCCAGGGTGGCTGGGAAGGCTCCCTGCAACTGCACGCTGGATCGCCGGCGTTGAGTAAGGACGGCCGAAGGCAGGCCCGCACTGGAGCGCCTCCGGGCCTTGCTGGTGGGCACCGCCACACTGAGTCGCCTGGTTCTGGTTCGGCATTGCTCCGGCCCACCTGAAGCTCCAGGAGCCTCCTTCCTCTTAAAGTGTCGCCGGAAAAAGGTGTCCATGGCGCCCCGCCTTTAAAATGCACCGTGAGGTAGCTGTTGGTGCAGAAATGGGTCTGTCAACAAGGGACTGCTGGACTGACTCTCAGCTCCTACTGTTTAAGGAATGCAGTACTGTTCTTTTGACCTCATATGGAAGGCCAAGTGGCAATGCCTTTGTACCAGCTCAACATAAACTGTGTTACATAAAGCATTTGAGAGCCTCAAACCCACTGTGCTAGACAACAAAGTGCTAAGTCAGTCAAGTGACTGAAAAGGGGTTTAACATGGCAGCAGGCAGAGCCGGATACCTAATTTAAAGAATAACTCAAAATGACTTGAGCTGCAAGGACATATCGGCTCTCCTAGCATTTCAAAGTGCCCGTGCCAGTGTTGTCACTCCCGTGAAAGCAGCACCGGTCTAGTTATACACACTTCCTCCAAGGGTTTCGTTGAAAATATATCACAATCACGATGTCGCGTGAAATATCCATCAGGCAAAAGCGTTTTTTATATACATTTTATTAATGTATTTATTTTTGAGTGGAGCACGTCATTTTTATTACATCTAAATATCTGCAGGTAGCCAGCTAGCATTAACATTTTTTAGAAATGATAGGAGACGAAAGTTTTCTGGTTGCTAAGACTGAGAAACAACAATTCCATAACAACGGAAATGAGTTATTCTCGAATCAAAAAAATCAACTTATTAGTGGCTTTTTTTTTTTTTTTGAGGTTCGTTTTGCCAGCAGCAAAGAAAACTATAAATATGACAAGCGCGAGAGTCAAACCGTCAATCAGAGCCATCATTGTAAAGGTCTTTTCTTTACATTCTGTGCCAATACGGAATGATGCTTAGCAGAGAACTTATAGTCTAAATCCTGATTCCTTTTAACAATGAACTTTTTAGCGTATATTGGTACTTAAGGCACAGATAAGAGATCAAATAAATACTTAACTTAATAAAATAATGTTGGCTAGTATTTGACCTCAATAGTACTGCAAACCTCCAGGTGCGTCAACCAAGAGAACCACAGCCAAGGAAATTTAAACTTCTCAGCCCGACGCTTTGACTGATTTGCTGCTTTCAGTAAGAACGATCAACTACAACCCAATAGATATCTCTAATAGAGCGGATTCTGAATTAGTTTTTCTATTCTTTCCTCAAATGTCCTCGTTTCAGACAATCTCCAGACTGCATTCTGAGGAAATAAATACTAAAGCTCTGGTTACAATTCTAACGTTTGAATTTATTTTGATAAAAGGAAACACAGTTAAAGTGTCCAATATCATAGATCACTAGGCATCACTAGTGTTTTGTAGCGCTGGCAAATAAGCACGAAAAACTGTTTTTAAGTTGGACATATTGCGTTTATCCCATGCGAATGCCCAATTCATGAAACACTCTTACAACTAGTAATAACACCCAGTAATTTTGTGTATTTGGATTCTCCATATCTGAGCATAGCTACAGAGACAGGTAATCTACAGTAGCTGGCTATCTGAAAAGGCCTTTAGTTATGTGATCCTACAGCCATCCATAAATGAGCACTGAACTAAACTGCAGATACTGATCACCTAAACTGTCAGTCAGCACTGACACCTGCATAAAGTCGCTGCGCAGCATCTTTGCGTTACTTCCGGCAGGGGTTGTGATAGCAACACTGACATAACGCTGCCCGCCTTGGGCTGAGTGCAGCTGCAGCCCCCCCCACGTGTGCGCCCCTTGCCCTGTCCGCCCTACCCTACTCCTACACAAAGCACAGCCGTTTCACATCCATATTAATTTCTGTCTAAATCGAATGCTGCACTCTCCCGCTGCCTTTGATCTCACTCATCACTTATTCTATTTAGAAAATATATCAGTGTCAATTTCCCAGCAAACAAAACCGAGAGGTAAAAGGAAGGGGTGGGGGTGGTAGGGCATCTTACAAACGATAAGAAAAGACGGACAGGTGATTGCTCCTGCCGCAGACACACAGAACCAGCTGATTGTCAATAAGGCCCAGCAAAGTGGGGAAACGGGTGAGCGAAGAAACACATGAAAGGAACAAATAAACCTGGAATGAGGAGGCACTGGATGTGTTATCCGCACGGCATAATCCAGAACGCTTTGGCTCGGTCCGCGGTTACCAATTAACAGCCCCGTTTTAGTTCCGGAGTTCAAGGGTAGATCCCTGAAAAGCTAAACCGCTAAACCAATGAGAAGCCTATGGGTTATAAACATTGTACAATCGAAGGACAGAATACATGCACGTCAAGGTGTCCTGGCCGGGGGTGGAAAGATTTAGTCCCTCAGTAAAACCAAAGCAGGTTTTAAAAAACAATTGTTTCTATAGAGACTGGGGATTGATTTGAGAAGATACTACATCAACAGTGCCTGCTTACCAAAAGGGATTTGAAACAATCCATCTAAACAACTTACTACAGTGAGGCTAAACTGAAGAAAGTTAAAAGTGCATTTGATGATAGTTGATGGCAGTTGAGCGCTGAATATTAGACTTTAGTTCTTTTATGGACCTTTCAGTCCGGATCTCCACCACCAGTCTGCCCCCCCCCCCCCAATCCCCTGCACACAGTGTTCCTCTGAATATGCAGTAAATAGTCAGATGGTTTGGCCTTGCAAATAAGGGAAACGCTGTCACGCATGGCAGCCTACGCCAACTCCTAGTCCCATTGCACAGTGCCTGGGCCAGAGCAGAGGGTATGTCCCGTTTGCTCATATTTCTGTGTGCCATTTTTATCTAAGAATTTTATATAATATATATATATATATATAATATTTTGTGATTGTAAAAATGTATAACATATAACAGCACAAAGACAGCAACTAATAACCGGTCAAAGGAACATGTCGCGACAAAGACGAGCAGACCTAGGTGTCGTAACTTACTTGACGTGCTTACACTGAGTAGTGAATAAGCCTGTAATAGTGAATAGTGAATAAGCCTGTAACTGGGGTAATCTGCCACCTGCACCTTGTTTTCTTTATGTCCTTAACCCCAGCCCTCATGCCACTTCCCCCACAATAAAACAGTACATGTTTGAAATGAGAACTGGACAGTTCAGAGGCCCTCAAACAGCCAATCAACAGGCACCCTCTGTGTTGCTTTTCCCCGATGTATAAATGACAATGTCCCACCGGCTGTCCTGCCACTGTCCGACCTGACCCCTGATGACCACACAGGGGTGCCAGGGTCCCACAAACAGTTCAGATCTCAAACCACTTACTGCCAGAGAAATGTGGTTTAACCGAATGAGCTTTTGAAATGAGAATAAAAAAATAATGGAATAACCAGGAATTCTGAATGCGAACGTTGCGCTCACTTTGTGCAACTCAAAAAGCTAACTTTGACAAAGTGAGGGCCACGTTTACAGGGAGCTATTTTCAGCTCTGCGTCAGTATTACTGGGTCATCTCCCTGGCAGATGCCAACTCCGAAATCAATCTCAGAGACCTTTCAGTCTCTGGGATTACTCATATGCAACGGGCACAGGCCAGCACTAGGTCGGGTACCAACGGTCTGGACAGATTTTTTAGATGACGCATCACGGACACGCTGGCCTCAAACCATTAAAAAAAACAGACACTAACAGTATTTCAGAGCAAACATCATACACTATTACAGTTTAGTGGCCGCTGCTCTTGTGCAAAGTTAGCAGTAGGTACGAGAAAAGAAGAGAAAGCTAATGATGTAAAACGATTTCAACTGTAAAGAATAGAATGTTATGCAGTCCTCAGCATGGATGTCTGTCGCCGCGAAGCCTAGCACTAACGGGATCTGCGGGTGTGCTTCTGGTTATGTAGCAAGCTGAACGAAGCCCTTATATAGACAACCCTTACAAGCAACATGGGTGGTGTGACCTCTGCGTCAGGTCACCATACAGAGTCAGGCTGAACCACTTCTGGTTCACTTCAGCTGCATTAGCGGGAAGAGTGTCACCCCGTGACGCCGTGCTAACCTCTAACTTTTAACAATGCGACGTCGTTTTGGGGTACAGCAGCCTTGATGACGTGGCAATTTTTTACACACGCAGGCATGGTCCTCAAACACTTGCAGTCAGGGACTAAGCAGACGGCCAAAGGTAAATCCCTGGAGCCCAGGCTAATCTGGGAATAGGCGTTACGTAACCAGCAACCTCTGCTCTGCCAACTCAGTCACCTGGAGGGGGTCCTTAAGAAACAAGGGACAGCTGAGACTTTAGAAGAGCACGCTGACACCTCCGACCCAATGTAAAAATCTCCATCCAGAGTTCTGGCTCAAAATGAGAAGCTCTCTGAATCTTCACATCAATATCACTCATATTCCATATGTTTAGTTATTACATTTTGCCCCTCAGTGACTTCAACAACGAAGATCCCGTTGATTTATATTTTCAAACACTTTCATAATGTTATACTGTACTAAGTCTCCTGCTGGTCCCAGAATAAAATGCAAATGAAGTTATTTCCATAATGGTCCACAAAGCTGACATTTTGCTGGGCGCTTTGCTTATATAAACAATGCTGTGACAGTCTGAAAAAAGCAGCTAATAAGCCAGTATAAAAGGCTCCCACTGTGTAAGGCTACTTCCATTTTAGTAATCACAAGGAGGTAAACTCCCAGCGACGGAGGGCGTCCATCTCGTTAGGGGGCACCGGGTCATAACAGAGGTGCGGGGGCAGGCGAGTCGCCTGGTACCCCAGCCAATGGGACACATACCAAAAGGGGGGCGTGATATTAAAACTTTGTGTACCACTGTTCCATGACATTGGTAAAAAAAATGGAAAATTAGCTTAACGAAACCCCCGACTTGCTCGATTGGAGACGGTCGTATTTCAGAGAAGGAATCGACATGCAAATCTCTTTCTGCAAAGGTCTACGCGAGCTTGCTCTATTGGCCCAGACCACATGAAAGAGAGGCTGATTCACTGAAACCATGGATGATTTTCAGAGTGTCTGCTGAAGCACATTTCCATTTGAAGAACTCAAGCCTTAATCAAGGCTGTTCTAGGTAATTGTTGGCCACACAAAGAGCTTTAAATGTGTTATCACCAATTGATTCAATCAGGGCCCTCCTGAAAGGGCGAATCGCTCATCACTGAATTTCTCTGACAGCAGGCCTGGTCGTGGCACAGTCTCGCTATTGTGGAGATTCTGTCTTCACGACAGTACCATTCTTTCTGATGCCAAACACCCATTATTCCCCATCGCAAAACAAAGATCCTCCAAAACGAATTTCTTTAAATCTCTACAGATGTTCTACACCGTTCAGAATGAAGACTTTGAGGAAAAATCGCATGATAGCGCAGCAGTAAAAGTAATTTGTCCCCAGTGGCTAAACTTAGTTTGGAAACTGAGTTAATCAGGATCTGAAGACTGAAGTCTGCTCTGTTATGTCAAGGGGGGGGTGCGTCCACATCACTCGCTAATCCTAATTTCTGAATGAACTGATCAGACGGCTGCTTGAAAGGCATTCAGGAGTCATACATAGCCGCAGGGGGAAGTGTATCCAAGGCCGAAGGTGCTCTGGACCATGGGGGTTCTGCTAAACTCACAGTTCCTTTATATTAGTTGCCAACCAAACCTACTCCTGCACAGATTAAAAATCTGACAATAAAAAATTAAGGGCGTTTCCCCTTAGTTTTCCAGAATGTTCCCGTAAAAGAAAACCAAACCTGGATCTCTTTACATTCCCCATTCATTATAGAGAAGATAATAAGCTCAGGGTCCATCTCGTATTACTCTGACTTTATTCTAAAAATGACTAGCCACGCAGCAAGAAGGTACTGGTCTTAAAAAAAAACTGAGGGTTCAGTCCAAAGTGGGATACAGTTGCACTGATATTAGAATATAGAACAATATGCAAGGAAGGTTTATTCAGGCAAAAATGCAGGCCTGTAAAAAAAATAGGGTGTGCCTGGAGCAAAAAAAAAAAACTGGTGCTTTTGCCAGGCTAAATGCACAGAGCTGAATGATCCTTTCAATTACACTTTTTAAGTGTTAGTGTCATTTTTTTAAACTTATATTATGTCCAGGGCACTAGGATTATAATGAATGAAAAAACTTAGGTGTGAGAAACTGACCACCGCAGACAGTTTTGCTGTCGAATCAGATACCGAGGGAGAAGTCGAGCCGCATCACATAATGGGCTGTTTATGTTTGTCTTTTTATTTCCATGGGAAAAAGCAGGCTGCGACAGGCCGATCTTTCCCAAGACAAACCCCCTACAGGGAGCAGAGAAGCACCATTTGTTAGATGAAAGTAAATATTTGCTTGCAATGCAGAGGGACGCCAGGAGAAAGTTTATAAAGTTGGTTCCCCCTTATTAATCGTGTTGATCCAGTAGTCAATGATACCCTTTGGCATTGCAAATGCATGAGACACAAATCACACCTTAGATGTTGGGTTAAAACAATAAAACAGTACATGTCCAAAAGCCTGAGAGCTTTACGGACAGGAAGTATCTCCCACTGGGTATTTTCAGGAAGCCTCATTGAACCTAAATACCCTCACAGCAAAAGTTCAACAGAGCGAGAGAGCAGCTCTGTCTGTAGTGGTGCTGCAGAGGGACTCATGGAATGTTTCCTCCCTAGCATTTTTCTGAGTAAGAGTCTAACGTCGAGCGTGTCATTCCACACGTTAATGCGGTTAATGGAAAGCTGCCCAGACAGGGGCATAATTCTGTCTTTGCTTTGCATACTTCCTCAGTGAAAGTTTGTGCATATGAAAGTAGCATGCTCAAAGTTCCATTGACCTGGAACCAAGCCTAAAGCACCCCAGTTCAGTGGCCTGAAACCTAGCCTGAAGCACCCTAGTTCTGTGGCCTGGAACCTAGCCTGAAGCACCCCAGTTCAGTGGTCTGGAACCTAGCCTGAAGCACCCCAGTTCTGTGGCAAGGAACCTAGCCTGAAGCAACCCAGTTCAGTGGCCTGGAACCTAGTCTGAAGCACCCCAGTTCAGTGGCCTGGAACCTAGCCTGAAGCACCCCAGTTCAGTGGCCTGGAAC
>JAOYSI010000936.1:0-11822 GCA_025775065.1 Hiodon alosoides
TATATAATTAGGAACAGACACAGACAGAATTAAAGAAGAAAGAAAACACATAATTTAGCTGAAATTCTGATGAACCCAAATTTAGTTGAAACCCCCAGATGTCTGTTTACAGTAACTGTGAAATATGTCTTGGTGGCGCTATTTCCTAATATTCTAAATAAGGAACTTGAACAGTCTTACAGTTTTAGTGTAAAATTCCCATTAGAAATTGATTCACACTTGGAATAACTCTGACGCTAAGTGGCCTGGTTCGGTCCATGATTGTTGCATGTTTGGAGTCAGCATCATACCAACAGCTGGAACAAGGTAATTAAGAAGTTGTTATGTTTTTAAATAAAATGGTATGATACCTTTTCAAAATCCTAACATGAGTGTCCAAGATAGAGTCAATGATGGCTATGCAAAGACTGTTCTCAAATACAATGTATAATGTAACCCCAGGGTCCAGGCCTGCCAGGGTAGTAAAATGACTAAATGGTGGGTCACTGTAAATCTCATCCATTATTGGCCACCCACAGTTACGATCTAGGGCCAGCTCCTCGGCTGTGTGATGTAATTTGCCGCCAAGTAATTTAAACCCCAGTTGTATTCCCACTGAACAAAGGCAGTGAATACATCATTTGGAATAGTCCTATTTCTACATTGTGATGAAAAGGTTGAAGGATTTTTACAGGCACATTCACGAGTCAACAGTTAATCTTCACATACATAAAATAAATATCATCCATTCTATACTCCACTGAACCGGTCAGATTGAGGTATATTGTTGTTGTTGTTGTTGTTGTTGTTGTTGTTGTTGTTGTTGTTGTTGTTGTTGTTGTACACAAAACCGGGGGGAGGGGTCAGTGGATGCAGCTGGGTGCAGGCAATCAGAAGTGGGCGCTGGCAATGGTGCACAATGGTCCTCTCTTGCAGCGCTGTCCTTGGTGCTAAACCGGGAGCCTGAACACTGTGTTTGGGATTCTCAAGGTGCTACACAGATTTAAACTTATAATAGGCTTAGCCCCTCATTGCTCTTGCCTCTTGTGCAATATTGTTTAAGAATAAACAATAATATAAGGATATTTACAGATGCTATTTTTGGACTGAAAACTAAGTCTACTCTCATTTAAACAGAGTAAATGTGAACATTCATAATAATTCTAGCTACATAATACAAGTTTATTTTGGTAGATTTTTATTATTTATTTAATTTACACGTTCACCCCATCATTAATTTTCTACATCCTTCCACTTCATTAAAGTAACTTCTTTACTCTTTACCATGGTTATATTCTCGTATTTTTCATACAATTAAAGGAATCAAGGTATCGCCACGTACCAAAACGTTAAATATAGTAACTGAAACCTTTTTTCTCCTGATTTTTTAACACCCTGATTTTGAATAAATCTGGCATTTTACAGTCACTTATAACAAAAATCTACTCATATCATCCATGTTTTAATATTCGCAACTATTCAAATCTATCATATACTTATATCCTAAATCAGAAACCGTAAAGAGTATATGCAACCTAAATCTGGAGTTTTGCATTCAAAATAGAACCACCCACAGATAGTCTCACAGGAAGGTCTCAGGTTTAATGTACATGTTTTGAGACTCTAGTTGCCATAGCTGCAAGAGTTCGGTACGCCCCTTGATATCCATGTGTTTCTTCAGCTGGCAGAGCTGCTCGAACCCAAGTGGCAACTGCAGACGCAATCATTTGTATTTCCGCCTAGGGGGCAAATAAATAAATTTGTATTTCTTTCATGGCACCTGAACCATTTAAAATATTTTCAGTATTTAGTGGTATTCCCTAAGGTACATGTAGTAACAATTTAGGTTTAAAACTTCCACTAAAATAAGTTGCCACGTTATACACATACAGTAAGAAGAATAAAAAACCCTAACCCTAACGTTACTTTATGTAAAACAAAACAGTACATCACACACACAAACACCATGCCAGCCCATTGTTGTAGTTCTGTATTACCACAACACATTACCCACATGCCATTTCATGACACAATGTAGTATTAATGTAGCAAAAAACTGAACCCTCACAGAGAAGGGATTATCCCTCCCTCGGTTCTTTGCTGCCTTACACGACTGGAGTTGGTGAAAATTGTCAAAGCAATGCATGTCTGTGTGTATGCCTGTATGTTTGTTTCATCTTAGCCAATGTGAACAAACGTTTATTTCAATGATTTACTTTTTTGTGGTTTCTGAGGTTGTGAGTGCAAGAGAGTGTTTCTGTGTCTGATAGTAGTTTATCACAGTGTTTGAAATTGACAAGACATATTTCTGTGGCTGAAGTTTGCTTGCACTTGTTACAGTACATTTGCCCATTGCATATATTAGCACAATATTAAAAATGCAGGTTCCCCCTGAGATTCCCCCTGCCTTATCTGGATTTGCACTGGACTGGCAAACTTGTTATTCATACAGAGAACAGAGAACAACACACTGTTCAACTGAGCGGTCCAAGGTGGACAGGATCTTCCTCTGTGTCGGTCTGCGACAGAGTAACATATTAACCTAATCCCAACTCAAAAAAAAAATCTCACTTCATGAAAAGCATCACCGGCTATGTTTTTATGTGTTCAATCAATTCTGAGTGTGGATTGATGGTACGTGATTTTGCCTTGATGCCAGACCCTGTGATTTCTGCTGAGATGGCTTCTCTTGAGAGTGCGGCTAAAACCTTCTGTGTGTCGCCTTACCAGGACAGCTCAAAAGGAAACCCACTCATATAAAAAGATTTTTAAATGCAGTTTTGGACAGATAATTGAACAAGTGGAAAAGCTGCATTGTTTGAAATGTCATGTTAGTGAACTGGAGTGTTCTGCCATCTGGGGCAAGCTTTATATGGAAAGATACAACTTCTCAAGTCTGCAACATAATTGTTCGATTTGAGCTCCAATTTGTGCTTACACACATCACACATTAAATTCCCTAGATCCACTTCTGTTCTTTTGATATACTTACAAAATACATTGCTGGGTTTAATCATATTTTTTTCCCCACAGGTTTCAGTCTGATTTTAGAAAAATCAAAAGAAAACCCAAATTGACCAAATGTAAGCGGTACCTCTACAGTATTGAATTATGTAAAAATCGTTTTTACGTTTTTTTGAGTGACATTCTCTATTGTGGTGTCCATTGAATTATTTAATTCAATGAACACCACATTAAATTATTAATTATTAAATCCACCTGCCCTTGATTGGGCAGATTGTTGATTAAAGTATATATTGCTCTTGAGTGACAACCTAGGGTATAGCCTAATGAATGTGGATGAATGACGTTGTTGTTGTTGTTGTTGTTGTTGTTGTTGTTACTTTTTTAAATTTCCATTGATATTCCGGTCTAAAATAGGGCCTTTTAATGAGTGTCGTCGACCTGCCTACAAATAACAGCAATACAAGTCCCTTTTTCCACTAAACTTGAGACTTTTTTGTAAAAAGAAGACAAGCATTCCAGCAAAGACCTTTCAGTTAGTTTATAAATAAGATTGATCGGGACTGGCCTTCAAAAAGCATCAAGGCCAATATTCTTATTCTGGGGAAAAACAAGTTGATGCCAACCCCTCCTTCTTTTCTCAAGGTGACATGGTTCCATCTGTCCTCTTTTCGTCTCGACAGCTCTTTTGTGTTTCAATGGATTTTTCCAACCCGGTAGGTTTTTCACAGTTCAAGGTGAGGGATTAAATTTTTTAATGAACTGCCTCCCAAATCTCATTGCTGTAAAAAAAAAAAAAAAAAAAAAAAAATGGCTAAGAGATGTAACCGACAGAAACGGTTCACCAACGGTCCGTGTGGTCAGTGTGGTTAATACAGTGACGCGGTCAAGATGAGCTGTCAGTGGTTAGACTCACAACTATCTGAAACACATCTTCCAATGAATCTGAATGAATAGGTTTGTCTTTGCGGTTCCTTTGTCTTGTGGACGGGACATTGTTTCTCCACTGATTCATTTCTCCTTTAGCAGCCAAGGTGACTCCCTTGCTCTCCCTTTTCCTCTCTCAAAAACGCTCGAGGAACAACCCCCACCCCCCCACCCCCCCTTTCCCTGTTAATTACCCAAGTCCTTGCTGCTTCCCCCATCGTTCCCCAGGGTGTTGGAGCAGGAGAGGAGAGGGATGGGTAAAAGTAGGAAATCCAGGAATGTGAGTTATCTTTCCTGCTCTTACTTCCACTCCAGTGTTTACATTGCAGATGCGCAGAATGATAATTAGTACTGTACACATTATGAAGAATGTTCGGTGTAAGAGAGTCCACTGGGAGAGAGGCTGTCGGTGGCGCCATCAGTCAGCTGGGCTGTGAGGGGTTGAGCCAACAAACCATAATTACGCGTTCATTTCACCACTTCCCCCTCCCCCTAGCCTCACCCTCCCTCCCTCCATCTCTCTTTCTCCCTTCAGTGCACACCCAATCCCCATTCTAGCCTTTTATCTCCCTCTGCCTCAATGGTATGACTAAAATTCTGCCCGTTTTCCTGCTCTGTCTCCTGTCTGCATAATCTATTATCTTACAAACGTGCAAATACAGAGAAATGACAGATGAGAAAAAGTATGTTGTGGTGGGTGGTTAAGACGAGTGAACCGTGCAGGTTAGAAGGGGTTCTGAATTTAAAAGGTGTATTAAAAAGAGATGCAGAGGCAGAGGAGGAAACAGACAGGTGGGGAGGAAGAGATTGGTTGCTACTGTCAAGCTGGACTGAGTGCCAGTGAATGAGAGAGATGGAGGAAGAGAGAGAGAAAGAGTCTTGCTAATGATATATTGATCTGATGCAGCCCAAGGGCACAGCTGCACAGGGCTATCAACCGCACAACCACCATGCTTCCCTCAGATAACTCAGTAAAGGTGTGTGTGTGTGTTGACGTGCGTTGCACGCACCGTGTGTCTGTGTGATTGTGTATGCACTTTGTCTGGTACATGTAATGTGTGGCTCTGTGTTTGTGTCTTTAGTGTATCTGTTAGGCCTGTGCGTTTTATTTATTTCTTTATTCGTATTGTTTTGGTCAACTGATTTTTTATTTTTTATTTAGAAAACCTGCATTTTGAGGAAATCACCAGACTTTCGCTCTCACTACTTCTTCCTCTTAACATAATATCCTCTCCAGTTCTCTACAACTCTCTCCTGAATGGCACATTAATTAAGTAGACATTCATTCTCCATGTACTCCAACTCAAAGCCCTCGAGTCTAATATTGGAACAATAACTTGCATTAGAAACGGATGAAGTGATCTGAATTTCTGGGCTCGGTGAAGCCAGTTTGAAAGCCAGCTCAGCATTACAAGACCCTGTCGCTCAAGTCCGGGAGCAAGCTGGGGGAAAATGTATCCACGGGACACCTCTAAAATGAACACAGGTGCTTTACTCTGCGGGACAGCTCAATGTGGTGGGAGAGTTCAACGACAGCACGAGGACATGAGGCAAACTAAGGTCTTCATAATCAGGTGTGCAGTCGAGACCTTTTATTGCCTTTGGGCATAATAAAAGGTTCAGTTCAAGGTTTGTCAGTTTCTGCTGTTTTTCAGTTTCTGATTCCAGCTCATCTGTGTTTTAAACCCATTGACTCAGATGAGGTTAATAATTTGTTATTGGGATCAAGGAGGATCGAAAAAAATTGGGCCAATTCAACTTTAACATAAAAATGAATAGGCGAGAATCTCATGGGGCCACATTGTATGCCCTGTTAACATTATTACAAAGAGACAATTAGTACATTAGTTAAGCTGTCTGCTTTCACAATTCAAAAACTGACAATAAGAGGATTGTCTAGCCATGTCTAAGCTAAATGGAAAATTGATGCTTCTTTTCTTAAGAGAACTGGAACAAAGAAATCATTCTTGGGACACTTACACCTTTTGTGAAGTTAGTGAAAATGGTTTATGTATAGCTATTTAGTATTTCTAAAATGCAAAACCCCTTCTTCGTTAAGATTTTCTGCACACTCTACCATGCCGTATTTTGCTTCTGTCGACCGTATGTAGATTACTCTACACATTTGTATCTAGAATGAATCTTGTATTGTACTGTTGACAGCTCTAAATGTAGTGAAACCGCTAAACCACTAAAGTAAATGAGCTGTGCTGAGTGCATTGCTCAAGGTTTAAGAAGCAATTCTCCTCCGACGGTTTGGGCCTGCAAACTCCTGATCTTAAGCCAAATTCCTAAAAACACCAGGCAACCTCCTGCCCATATGTAGCTAAGGATGTGTTTAATGAAACGGCTCTTGAAAAGCTGTCGTTATGGGCCTGTTGTGCAGCAACAAGTAAGTGGCTCAGATTTAAGATCACTTTATTAGGTTAAGAAAAACCCAAAATCTATATTAAACCCACATTTATGTGGAACTTAAGGAAAACAATTTCACCACAATAGGTGAGGATTAATCCCAGGCACCATGCGGTTATCTTGGAGAGGGGATGATTCAAAAATGAACAAGTACTGTATTGATCAGGCATAAACGGGTTTCCTGTGTGTGCAGTACGAATGATCTAGGGACCCCACAATTTGGGATTCAGAGCCCGTGTTATATCAACCCCCGAGATAGAGAACCAGAGAACATGTGGACGTCTCAGCTGGGAACGCAGTACAGCGGTATTACGTCTGTTCGCTTCGCTGTAGACATAGGATTAAGCAGGAAAGCATCGATTTTTAAATTAAGGCAAAGTCTTGAGGGGGAGAAGACACGGTTAAAAGGGGATTAATAAGTCTTTCTCTTTTGAACTGTTTGGTCCCATTTGTTACGGCCACCAAATAATGTGATGGAGTGGAAAACCAAAGGAAATTATTTTATGAAAGAGAAACACATCCGTATGTGTGGAAGGCATGACATCAGGAACTTAAACGAGATTTTACCCAGCCTGTGGGCGCATGTCTGGTTGTCCATTGGCGCGGTGCTGTTTGTTCCAGTCTGCAAAATGAAGTTGCGTGTTAACTTGCGTGAAGTTGCGTGAAAGTTGCGAGTTCAGCCTGTGCAGCTTTAAATGGTCTACCGGCATTAGACATTTTTGGATTATCGTTTTAATTTAATCAATGTTCTCTTATGAAAAAAACTTATTGCTGATCTAAAGGAAAATTCATAGGAATCACGGGAAAATAATGTTGGCCAGCTTACCTGTACGATGAGTAACTTAGTTACAACTTAGTTAAATTAGTAACTTTCAGATGCAAATTTTAAAATATTTTTATTTTTTTATTCATTTTTACCAAAAAAAGTTAAATGTAGACATAAAAAAAGGATTCAACTGAATAATGAATTGAGGTTCAACCTGGGAGGGGCGACAGGTATTGTGGGTCTGTGTTGACTGCACCAGGAAGCTTTTGGCTAGCTATGAGTTGCTGTTATATTGTTGTATACAACATAGGACATCAAACGGTACTGTCTTGTATAAATTGGTTAAACTGTCAGCATTTTGCATTGGATTCTTAGACTGTTTCACAAGCCTGCACAATATGACTGGCAAATTGGCTCTTTACAATACCGGCTGCCGGAACACACTATTGTAGGCCTTGGCTGTGCCCAGGCCTCGTCTCAGTGAGGATGTCTTGGTTGGCAGTGGCTGCCCCCAACAGGAGCTTTCTCTGCATGTTAATCACTGCAAACACACACACAGATTACAGCAACAAGATATTGCCGCTACAGGCGATATTAGCAAATCCTAGCCAGATTTGGAAGATTGTGAATCATACTGTATTCAGATTACAGCATTAAATGTTTGGAGAACATGGCATTGTGGCCCAAAGGATTTATTTTTTCGATGGTGGAAACTTGAAATAAAATACCTTATGATTTCTCAAACGTTGTGTGTGTGTTGCCTGTCGATGTCTGGGTCTATCTCGCGCAACACAGAACAGGCAAGTGGGTTCTTATGGCCCCTTGAGATCTTTTTATTACTGATCTTACTGATCCAGTGTCAAACTGCATTGCTGCCCCGACCACTTTCTACAGCGCTATTAGGCAAATCCTTTTAGACATTCAAAAGACTTCAGTTGACATCCTCACAATGGCATCTACTGTCAATCACTGACGGCTGTCAGTACACACACACATGCACGCACACACACACACACAAACACACACGCACACACACGCAGACACACCATGGCCGATTGTGTTCCGGTCAAGTCTTAGTAAATTAGTAAATTAATAATGAGCCCCTCATTATGTTATTTTAACTTTCACTATGCAAGCAACATATCTGTGTTTTTCATGCAGATATTTTCCAGCAGAAAAATGAATTTTGCAGAAGTAGTGTTAACAATGCTGCTGTATCAAGTACAACGTGTGGGGTTTGACTGATATTATCACATGGTGAATTGCATTGAATGCATTTTAATCTGCCAGGCAGGACGGCTAACGCTAGCCAAACTGGCCTGTGTGCTGGTGAGTAGTATTCGTTTTCAGAGTATTAGTACTGTGTGTTTGAGTTCATGCACTGCTCTCTGCTGAATTATTTTCAAAATCAAGTGCATTCTGAGAAAATGGAGAAACATTTCAGATCAGTCTCACCTGAAGTCTCCTTCAGTGACTGAGTGGCCCCTGGCACAATTGGTCTCACTCTCAGTCTAGCAATATTATATTTTAAAGCTGCCACTGCACATTCCAACTATGGTGATTGACTGCAAAATTGGATACAGAAATATCAATTTCACATGTCAGAGAATCAATTTTCACTGTGCGTGCATCTTTTAAAGTTTCTATTTTCTGACACAAACTTCAGGACAAGTAAACATAATTTAGTGTCAAAACATACCCTGAAAAGGTAAGTGCATATCTATTTTGCTCTATTACAGAAATTATGTGTGATTGTGCTTGTACTATGATTGATCTTTAAAAGGTGCAGTGAAGGAAACAGATGATTGACAGCAAGTCATTTAAACTTCCCCTAGCATACTCTGGATTATTATTCTTTTAGATGATTCTACTGAGAGAAAATCTCAAGAGCAGCCAATGCACCGATGGAATGGAATGGCATAAAACTGACCCAAACATATTTAATAATCTCATAGTATTAAATGACTGAAATGCGTTTCCAGTGTTGTGCCTGTTAAGTGTGAGCAGAAGACTCTGAGCTTTGGCCAGTCATAAAGTTGCGTACTGCAGAAACGACATCATGTGTGTTTACAATGCACCTGTTAAATGCAGTGGCAAAAGTCACGTTGTTTTTCCTAATGGTATCCCTCAAAAGCATCTCACCCACAATTTAAAAAAAATTAAATACAAATAAAATGTGTTCTCTAAAGTCTGCATAATGAAGTTAGAAGTGCATAATGTGTCATATGCATAGTTTAAAAAAATAAAATACACACCAATAATGTCAGTTTCAGTCTGTACGTAATTCTTAATTTGCCTAGCAGACTTGTGCTTAGCCTATCAGAATTTATCCAAGGCATCTGGTTTAAGAAACATGCCAGTCAGGCAGTACACCTCCTATGCATCACTTAAAAAAAGGATTTTACTGACCTAATTTTGGCCATAATCTAGATGGAGATCCGTACAGGGATAATTGGGTAAAGAGAGTATGCAGAAATGAATATTTCTGGGTTGTAATAGTACCAGATAGGTGCATCTCCATCATCTCAACAACGGCTCAGCATCCTGGGGGACAACGTGACTCCTGCTTTTGTCCTGTAGACCTGTGAACAGATCCTGCTCGCTACGCCCCAGTGGACCTGAACAGTCTCACTGAGGTTGAGCCTGAAATATTATAATTGATTTTAGAGATTCAAGACCTGAGGAAAGCCCTTTTTTCAATTACACCGGTGAGAAAAAGTGCTTCATGTGTGAGTTTAACTCCCTGCTGTTCCCTCTCCTAAACCCCTCCCATGTCTTCCTCACTCTCTATATCGCTGCCCAATATTGCCGTACAGATACACAAACATGCACTTCCAATCGGTCCTTCATTTACTTATTGAAAGGTAATCTTATGGCAATTACAAAAATAGGTTTATTTCCATTATCTCATTCTCCATTTTTTTCTTCATTCAATAATCCTTTGATTAGAGGGTTAGCGCTGTAAGCAACACTGTTATTTTTTTTAATTGAATAGATGATTGTGTAATTTTGGTGTAGTACTAATGTATACCCAATAACACTTACAGTGGGAGAGAGAGGGAGGGGAGAGAAGGAAGGAGAAGGAAAAAAGAGGGGGGGGGGGGTAGCAAATGAGGTGATGGCAAAAATTCAAGAGAGCTAGGGAGGGAGGAAGGGAGAGTCCTGGCCCACCCCACACGAGAGGAGAAAAAGGGTCTGTGTATGTTAGTCTCTGTTGCATCTTCATGAATTTAGCCTCAAGAAAGCTGGTATCTCCTACACGCGGCACAGATGGAGCACATTTCAGCCTCGCGTGAGAGGAATGGACTATCCTGAAATCACCTTTGTCTGCTTTTTCATTTTCTCTTTATTACTCATGATCATCGTTGATCATCGTTGAAGGAAAAAGTGTTTTTATGTTCAAATGATCTGGATTCCTCGCCTTTTCTGTCAGTGATTTGAACAGTTTAAGGATTTACTTGTATTAAGTTCTGCACAGAGCGGGATGGGTTGTACAACCTGATTAAGACGGATGTGTTCTCATTAAGGGCTGGAATCCAAAGAAAAGAAGGTGGTGTTTCATACGCTTGCTCAAACTGGGTATAGAGATGGATGAACGTTTTTTTTCTGTACCAATTTTGGATTCCACATTGTATTCTGAGCGTGAGGAAACTGGAAGAGAATGAAATTTTCTTTTGCACCCCATCCCTGCTTGGCAGAGGAATGTGTTTACCCTTTGCACAACTCCATTCTCTTTCCTCTCCACCTGCCTCTACCCCCTGTCAGGTACATTTAATTCCATTCACATTTCAACTTAAGGACTTTTTAGTTTCAAGGTAAGGGTTTGTAAATATCGGTACATTGCCATGTTGTGTTTGCACATATTATCGCCAATATTTATAAATCAAAATAGTCTGCTTCACACTCGCATTTAATTCCTATAGCAACATTAATCTCATAAAGTGTAGCTCTTTATTAAGCTGCATGTGAATGTGTGTGAGTCTAAGTGGTTGAATTGAACTGATGATTACAACAGATCACTGGATTCCTGCTGACGCTTTGAACGAGGATTATTCTAATCCACCTGTCTGATGAAAATCTGAAAGTGTTTTTTTCTTGCCTCATAGGATGCTCATATGTTTACTTGTATCAGAACTTCAGAGTTTGATTGAGGATTAAGGTCATGCTTGTAGGTTCAGGGTTCAGTTGAGTTGATATTCACAGGCTAATCTAACGAGATAGAGCAGAAGAAACTGATAAGGCAATATACACTGGGCCTGAGATTCAAACAAAAAACATACTGCTGACAGTCCTTAATGATTTTGTTGATTTCGAATATCCAATTCGCAGAGAAATAGAGCACAACACAGATTGATTCATTCATTGATTTGCAATTTTTGGAGTGTATAAATTAGATTAAGAGAAATTCCCCATGGTTGTGAGTGTTCAACCTTTCCTAGAAGAAAGTTGTCAGCTTCCCCTCCTGATGTTATTTTGAATTACATGGAATGAGGAAGCCAAAAACTTCACAAGATAATTGTAATGAATTATGATGAAAGTCGAATGTCAGGTATCTGTGAATGTCAAGGATATAGAAAGAGTATGATTCAAAGAGTTTATTACTAAAAGAAAACAATTTACAGTTAAACACGATGTTGAGAAAATACATTTTGGACAAGCACACAGTGTGGAACCTTTGGACAGCATGTTGCAGGCCGGGTTGAGTTCACTGTGGTAGTATGTTGTAGGTCAGGTTGAGTTCACTGTGGTAGTATGTTGTAGGTCAGGTTGAGTT
>JAOYSI010000936.1:11922-49276 GCA_025775065.1 Hiodon alosoides
CTGTGGTAGTATGTTGTAGGTCAGGTTGAGTTCACTGTGGTAGTATGTTGTAGGTCAGGTTGAGTTCACTGTGGTAGCATGTTGTAGGTCAGGTTGAGTTCACTGTGGTAGCATGTTGTAGGTCAGGTTGAGTTCACTGTGGTAGTATGTTATAGGTCAGGTTGAGTTCACTGTGGTAGTATGTTATAGGTCAGGTTGAGTTCACTGAGGTAGTATGTTGTAGATTAGGTTGGTCAGGTTCATGCTGGAATGAAAAAACAACACATAGTTAAGAATGCAATACTGAAGAATTATCACATATCGTCTGTTACTGTAAATATTCAAAACCCCAATATCATGCTCTCTTTATAAACTAAGGGTTTATAGCCCACTCTACCACCTTTCCCCTTTTCTCTCCTCTCTCCCAACAGCCCACAGAAATCACAATGGAGTTGTCCAAAACATGACAGTCAGCGCCACGCACTCTGAAACACAATAAATATCAACATACAGGAACAATGCCTATCGTAAGGGAAACGATGTGAGTCATCTCTCAAAAATGGACAGGAGTTGCTAACTAACTCTCTCAAAACACAACAAATGAGAAGAGACGGTGTTTATATAAAAACAAGGCCTTTACAGCACAACTTCCAGAAGAAACACATTTCATTGTTGTAATACCAAAAGGACAAAATCGTAGTTTCATTGTATTATGTGTAATTTGATATCATTTATTGCATCGTTGCATCTTTGCGTCTTTTGGACATTTTTTCTTTGGAATTATTCAGACCCTTTTCTGAACATGGATTTTTGCTAAATTTGTCTGAAAAGAGGGAGAGAGACTGGAGAAAACCTAAATGGGTTATTCGGCCTTTCCTGAGAAATCTACCCTTTTTTGAGAAAGGTGTCCACTGAGTCCCTGGAGCGCAGACGAAAGAGTGAGATCAACGGCTGGCTCATCTTGGAACAATAACATACGGACGTGCTCTGCCGTGGCTCTGGACTGGTCTGGACTGGTCTGGACTGGGCCGGACTGGGTCAAAATCACCATGGGCTGCAACATGTGTGTGGTTCAGAGGCCGGAGGAGCAATGCAGGGTCATGTTCCAGGTAGGTCCTCCTTGCCTTCTCTCTTCATCCTTCTCTCCAGAGCTGGTTCCCTGAAATCATTTCTGCCATTCATCCCTGCTGTCTCCATTCACACACATTCATTTCCCTTTCTGCCCTCAGTACATGTCAGAAGGTCCGTGTGTGTTTCCTGTCACCGCTTCCTCCTTTAGGTAGGATGATGCGCTACATGTCCTAACCAGGCTGGAGTGTCCGCCGGGCTGGAGGACTGCTTCACAAGTCTCTGTGTTAGTCACAGAATAATCCTCACGACAGTGTCAATCACTAGTTGCACACAGCAGTAAGGACTAGTGTATATTAATACAGGAAATGTGTAGTGCAGTTGTCCCACAATCATGTTTTTTTTAATCAACAAACTCAATATTATGAAGTTATCACTTCTGAGTAATTACCCTGTTAAATGTAGAGTTTTATTGGTGTTTTTATTGTAAATTTTCACATAGCAAACTAATATTTGCTGTCTCTTATTTAAAATAAAACACATATTAATCACACATAGATGTATTTAATTACATAACAACATAAATACTTTTCCAATGATGTTCTAATGATGAGATAGTCAAAGCTCCTGCAAGACAATATAAATGACTATAAGTTTGATAGAAAACTGATTTTACATCCATTTATGGTGATTGCACAGAAAACACAATGTGTGTTCAGATGCAGATAAACGCTGCGATTAGACTAGCAATCTACAGCAAGATAAGGGGCAGGCGGTCATCAACCATGTCTTACATGACTTGCAGTGTAAAGGCAGAGGGAGGGACGGGGGTTGGCGGTTGCCTAGGTTACAGGTTTAGCAGCGGTTTCTGAGACAGAGCGACAGAATGAACATGTGTGGCAGTGTGTCACACTCCTGAGTGTGGTGAAGGCAGCGCCCTAGGGCGTGGGTGTGCCTGCCATTGTCTTAGATTTTACAAGATGCCTCCATTTCAACACGTCCACACAAATACAGATTAAAAATGTGTCTGTGTGTGTCTGTGTGTATCTGAGTGTGTACTCCTGTCTGTCTGCGAGGATGTGGGCTCACCACAGTGAGTGCCTGATGTGGAGCAGCATGTCCCCTTTTGAAGCAAAGCCAAACTTGAGGGGGGCAGAATAAATAAAGACGGACCGGGCGATGGGTGGTGGGGGTGGAGAAGGTATTTTTCTGCGGTTTGACCTCAGACGAAAGGTAGTAATTGATTTTGGCACTTCAGAGAACAGGGATGAAAAGGTTGGCTTGAGTGATTTCAGAAAACCTGCCATTGGGAGGAGTTTGCATTGATGATGAATTCCATTATGTAGAATTCATTCTAGATTTGAGTTATTTATGGAAATCCTGTTTTCTGTTAGTTGCTCAGTACTTTAACCATGTAATTTGATTATCAGTAATATTAAGATTAAAAAAGAGATCATTATGACACTAGTACTTGTGTATCTTTTCGCAGGATTATGCACAGACAATCCTGACCCTGTACCGTTCAGGGAGGTCACTGTATTATAAAGCCTGTTCTTTCCTGCACTCCAACACGTCTCTGCACAGACACTGTTGACACATGCTTGTTACATCAGGCTGACCCTGTCCTCACTGCTCTTCTGGGTTAAACTGTTCACAGGTTGGTTGTAAATTCAGCCCCGACACAGAAAGACCGCATCTGTCAGATGTGTCTCTTTTGGTCAGTTCAGTTCACTCTGCCGAATATGCTGTAGGCTTACAGGTCTAACCTAGCATTTCTGTGAATTTTCCACCATTTAGTCACGTAATTTATTCCTGGAAAGGAAAGGTGCTTTTTAATAATTTTCAAATCATAACCCTCCTGCACAGTGTGAAAGCACAGTTTCTATTCCTAGTGTGTTTGTAATGGATAAGAGACTCTGGGAACTGGGAACACGCTAATTAACCAATTTATTTTCACGAATCGATCTGATCCAGTCCTTGACAATGGCCATTATCCATGCCACCAGCAGTTTTTTAAAACTTTTTTAAGACAATTTTATAAAAGAAAGGAAATGTCAGATTACTTTTTCTGGAAGATTATTGATAGAAGAATTCCAATTCACACATTTCTTATGGGGTCAATTTTTGCTAACGTTATTATTTAATGACGTTTGAAGCACACTTGCAGTATGACACTGATCATTGCGATTCTGCCTTTTACTAAGTTTCAATCTCTTATTTTCTGTCAACAAATATCTTTTCCACAGTTTAATATACATGTATCACACAAACGTTTTAATCTTTTACTGCCGTTGTTTCAAAGTATCAGCGATTTTTAAAGATTAAACATTTTATTTTGTTTTATTATATAAAGCATAAAGATCGGTTCGCTCAATGCTCTATTGATGCCCATAACGCACCTTTTTACCTATAAATAGGTAATTTAGGATGAAAACTTTCTAAACACTATTGTAGTATTATTTTACTATACGCAACTAGTAATTATATAACTTAGTTATCCAGATGTATAAAAATGTAGATGTGTAATCTGTAGCCACAGCCATTATGGATGTATTTTTGTAATAAATGATTTATCTCATCACTGTATATCACTGCTCCAGTATGTTAACACCAGCCCTCCATGGGCCACCCGTAAAGAGACCACCAACCCAACCCACCCCAACCTCATGTAACCTCACAGGCACAAAAGTGGTACGGTGCACAAGCAGTGCTGCTCAATCTCCCCGATCCCTCACTTTGGCTGTGAGCAAGCCTTCCACCCCTTTGTCTCTCCATATGCTGTAGAATGCGTCTCAATGGGATACCATTGCCATAGCAACTGAAGTCATTAGGCACTACTAATGTGGGGGTTTTTTTCTCACATTAACATACAGACAGTGTCCACAGAAACATAAATTATATAGACACAAACTAGGAGTCATATTTGATTCATAATAATTATGACCTTTAAAAACAAACATTAATTCTGATATGCAGTGAAACGTACAAATCCTGACTGAAAATAGTTTGCTTAACATCTGCATTGCAGTTTCCTTGCTCATGTCTAACTTGTCTCTTTATCGCGTTTTTACTGTATTCCCACAATCATCTCATCCGTGTCTCTTCAGGTCTTCAAAACTCTCTTTGTTCTCACTTCCTCTTCTCCTTGACCTATCTTTTCTGACATCAAATATTCCTCAAAATAGTTCCATCCCTCTTATAGCCCCCCCTTTCGTTTCTGTGAAAATCAAAAGAACAACATTCAGGTGGTCTTTCCTGAGACACAACAACACAACAAATAGCCTGTGGTTATTAAACCACGGAACCCTTTCTCCCACTGCAGAATTCTAATACTTATTAAATATACAGAATCATCCTTGTTGATATACTTGGAAATGTACTTGGAATGTGGTGGCCTGTTGTCACTGTCTCCGTATCTGCATCAGTTCACCTGCATTTGTGTGTGAGTGTGTGTGTGTTCGCGTGCTTGCTTGTTTGTGTGTGCGTTCGCGTGTGTGTATGTCTGTGTGTGTGTGTGTTTGCGCGTGTGTGGGTCCGCTGAGGCAGACTCATTTCAAAGCCATTACTTTCCTTCTTGATAGGGATTAAGGGTCAATCAGAGTGGTGGGGGCGGTGGGCAGTTTGTGCTTTAGATTGGAAAAACAGGATTCGCACCAGGTTTGGGAAAAAGAGTGAAAGGAGAGGTAAATAAATTATGAGAGAGCGGGGGTGCATTAAATATAAATAAACGGAATGCTAAAAAACAAGCTTTAAACCAATGCAAAGTCAAGGAACTGCCAAACTCATACCACAGCAGAACATGATATTAATTTTATTCTCAGGACCCACCCTATATGATTGGTTTTTACCCTGAATACATGGTATCCCACGTTTGCCAGAATGAAAATACTCAGCTAGTTACGCACCTCAGTTCATCAGGGACCCTAAATGCTTTTGGCACTGTTCAGACATTCAGCTTTCTACAAATGTCTTTGGGGAAAAAAAACACTTGTAAACCACCGAGGGGTATGAATTTTCTGCATTCTACATTCTACTCCTAAATCTCTTGAAAACTGCCATGTCCGATACCTACATTGATTTCAAATAAAAACTAAAAACCTCTTGTTCTTATTTTCTATACTCAGGCCACGTGTGCTTCTGACAGAAAGGATGCCATAAAACCTGTTATCGCCATGGTTAACGCCAGCTTCCCTCTCATTCGCCTCTCTCTTTTCATCTTCTTTTCCTTTATTTCTCCTCACTTCTCTCTCCCATGCTGTGCCGAAGGTATGACTGGAATATTATAATAACATTTTCAATCCGTCTGCAGCACCTTTTAAAGGTATGGGTTTTGATGGCCACACATCAATTACTACCATACGCACACACACACACACACACACACACACACACACACACACACACACACAAACACAAGCACGCACATGAACACACACAAGCACACACACGCACATGAACACAGGCACATGAACACACGCACACACACACATGCACACACGCATGCACACGCACACGCACACGCACACGCACACACACAGGTGCCTGTGTCAGTACTTTTAAAAGATGGATAAGGTGATGAGAAAGGAGGGATATAAATAAGGGCGAGCTCACAAAGAGGAAGCAGAGACAAGTATACGAGAAGAGAGCTTGGCCAATCAAACAGGGTCTGAAGGAAGAGAATGCTGAGGCTGCATTTGGTATTCAGGAGACAGCGCAAGGGAGGGGGGAGCAATGAGCAATGGGAAAGAGCGGTGCTGTTCAGGGACAGGGATCAGAAACACTGAGGTGAGCCCGAGAAAGGAGTCTAGTCCTTCAGCTTCATTCAGTGCAGAGATGCAAAAACCGCTAGGGTGTACAGGTCATGCGAACATGGAGTTTAAGTATTAAACCATAGCATGATCTTCCTGAAATAGACCCCAATAGATTCACCATAAATAGACCAATAGGAACACTTACAATTCAAATACATTTTTCATGTTGATATTCATTATGTATAAACCACTCCCCTGACCCCTACCAGTATTTCTTTGTCCTCCAACCTCTCCACTGTCTTGTCTTGCTATCACCACTCTCGGTTCTTTGTCACTGACCTTGACACGAATAACCCTAGCATTAAAAGCAGGTTCGAATGCTGTCTTCTGCTGACAGAGAATATAAAATTACGGTAGCAGTATAATGTTAGGTTTTTATCTGCTTCAGTACTGCAAACAACACAGTGTGTCTAATGACTTATAAATCTCCTTTACCTCCTAGCACAGTGCCCTGGCGTTATCAGGTGTTCCACTCCTAAATCACTCCTCCCTGTAGGTCAACGGGAAGGACCTGTCCCATCTCTCTCAGGAGCAGACCTTGCAGGCTCCGCGGTCCTCCGGGGGGCGCATCCGCAAGGGGCCCAGGAGAAAGGCCGGGTGCACCAGGGGGGTGGTCCCGGTGACAGCAGGGGCCACGGACTGCACGGAAAGCAGCACCCAGACAGACATCAGCTTCCAGAACATCCTCACCCTGGGCAAAGCGGTTTACCCTGGCGGTGGCCCGCTACCGCCCATCCTGGAGCCTTATGAGCTGTGAGTGTTTCTGTCTGTGAGCCTGGGCAACCGGTTTCCACACAAGTGTCTTTGTGTGCTGAATGTTTGTGACTTTTTACAGCCCCCAGACAGAACACGAGTACTACGACCCCAATGACTACTTCGATATCTCCCAGCACGAGGTGGACAGACAGGACGATTTGGAGTATGAGGTCTGACTCGTACTGACATCCACATCCTTGAGAGAACCTCCTGAGAGACATTTCGCCAAGCTGGCTCTTTCTTCCATTAAAAATTCAAATTTTTACTCAGATTGTTTTAAGGGTTGGAATTGTCCCTAATGAATTGAATGTTGAAAGTCAGAAAATTTGGCGTGAAATTCAAAACAACAAATCGTCATGCATCTGAAGTTGAAAACAATTCCTACGCATTGTCTTACTGACTTTTTCCTCTGTGCCAGGAGGTTGAGTTGTACAAGTCCCGGCAACAGGATAAACTGGGTCTGACTGTCTGCTACCGTACTGATGATGAGGAAGACCTGGGGATATATGTGGGAGAGGTGAGAGGGGGGCAGTTTTGGGGGGGAGGTGGGTCAGTTTCCGCCTGTTTCAGCGTATCAGATTACTGTTGAAGGTGCAGTATCTACTGTCTGTGTTTTGCTCTTACCTCTCGGTCTCCAGGTCAATCCCAACAGCATAGCAGCTAAAGACGGGCGTATCCGAGAGGGGGACAGAATCCTGCAGGTAAAGGGAGCAGGGCATTATATTTTATGTCTTTGCATAAAATGACAGATTTCTAAACGTTTTTTGTTAGTCTTGAACATATAAATATTAAGAATAAATTCATATTTAGTAAAAAAATATTAATAATAACACTGGAATATGATTAAACTCATTGGCCTGAGAGCCATTATTTCTATATGAAGACGTTATGGCACATTTCTGTATTCAAAACAACAAGCTGTGAATCTGGAACTGAGTTCAGATATTTGCACTGTTCAGTTTAGAAGTGTAAAAAAAGCAACAGAAATTATGTTTCCCAATCCCCGGTTGCCAGATTAACGGAGTGGACATACAAAACCGCGAGGAGGCGGTGGCCATTCTGACCAGAGAGGACAGCACCAACATCTCACTGCTGCTGGCCCGGCCTGATATAGAGGTGAGGATCGGTCAGAAGGCAGAAGTCAATCAAAAGACCGGGATTGTCTTCAGACATAGACACACACTCATTAACCCACACACTGGCCTCTGCCTTATTATCTCTTGGAGGAGACAACACGGTCCTACTCGGTCACAGGACAGCAATGCGGTCAACGAGCGCAGGGCCCTAAAATCACTTCCCCTGTCGCTGACTTAGTTGTTTTTTTCTTCTTTAAACCAATTGAAACGAAGCTTGGGCCTAATTGGAGAGAAGGGTCAGTCAGCTGTAAAAAATCTGCAAGGCATGGAGCGCAGTAAAGTTCCTCAGTACCATTGCTGTCCTGAGCAAAACCACAGCTGAGCCAGGCGTTGCGTGGTGGGATAACTAACTCCAGCGGAGCTATTCCATCATCGTCCCACATGGTATTATCCCACAGAGAATTCAGTCCTGGTACTTTTATTGATTGTTCTACGTGACAGAACGAAAAAAGGCTTGCACACAGGTGGATTTCGGTTCACTCCTGTCTATGGGTGAAATGATAGGTGAGAAAGACAAATCGATGAGGGAAGGAGTTAAATAGGCGAAAGGTAGTAAGGGACACGGAGGGAGGGAGGGGCTGATCGTTTCCTCAAAGGCACAAATGTGTTGACACACATATGCATGAAATATGCATTTACTGTGAGAACCGGGATCTCGCTGCAGACACACAACATGCATCCAGCGTAGCTCACATTTGAACATTTACAAAGTCAAACCTCATGAGACACGGGCTCTTTCAGAGAGAGGAAAAAACCCACCCAATCTCTCATGCATTCGCACACGCATCGATCAACCACTTAAAATTGGAGACACATAAACTGACATGACTAGAACAGAAACGCAATTTCGGGAGCCCAAAAGACAAGGTCAAATGATAAATGTCATTAATGTCATCATTAAGCAAGGCCGATAAACACACAGACACGAAAAGACTTGTGTTCACACAAACAGAGAAAGCGAGCGAGATTTACCATGGTAAAATTTTGCCGAAATGAATGCAAGAACAGCTTGGGAGCCCAGTCTGGTGTAGACTTATTGTCCAAACACCAGCTCTCCACCCACCCCTCCTTTCTTCCGATCTTAGCCATTGTTCTTATTCCTCAGGAGACAAAACAGGCGTGGGGTTTGGAGAAGGGAGAGAGAAATGTCAGGAAGATAGAACAAGTAAGAAAGCAGGGGAGACAGACAAAAAGTTCAGGGTTCAGGGTAAATTTTTGAGCTGGGAAGAACGTCTTTATATTTAAAAAGCAAAATGAGATTAAAAAACGGATTGGTTTTTGTGCGGATCTAAGAACAATTCCTAGACCAGCATTTAGATTGGATTAGCAGAAAAATTGTAAAAGATTGGTTTTACAGCCGTTTCCCCTCTTCTGGGGCGCAACATTTAGTGTACAAGGCTGATAATCTTATATGATATTCAGATTATATTTTAAATAAAGAATTTGAGTATTGAGTTGTGTGAGATTGGAAAATCTTGGCAAACGGATAAGTGAAATAAACGTTCTCAAAACGAAGCTGCTGTTATAAAATGTTTTAATGGATGAATACCTCCATAAATCATTTAATCCATTCTGCTTGCTTGATATTAAAATTAAAGTGTGGATTTGTCAGGCTCGGGTTCACTTGGATTCTGAACAGTACAATAGTCAAATGTCAGCAAGGAACCATCTCTTGAGATCAAAGGGTTCTGGGATATTAGGTCTGGGGTGCTCCCTATTGGAGGTTTCGGATAGTCAGTGGTTTTAGTGTATCCTTGAGCACAGAAATGCCTTTACCCAGAGGGGTCTGTAGAAATCTGTAGACAGATAAATTACAGTTTCATTAACAATTATTATATATACATGTATATAGATTAGCGAAGATGCTAAAAGTAATTAAAAGTTTCTCAATATAAAATAAATACTATAAAGGACAATACACAAAAAACTATTTAAAACAAATACCAAAAAAAAAAAAAAAATGAAGTGGGAGGGAATATTTGTTGAGAGCACCCGTTGCCTTTTAAACTGCATCAATTCTCTTAGGTACACTGTTGTGCAGTTCTATTAGGTAATTGGCAGGTAGATGATTCCGAGCATGTTGGAGAACTTGCTTCAGTACTTCTACAGACTTTGGCTGTCTGCCTTGCTTCTGTCTGTCCAGGTAATCAGACAGCCTCGATGATGTAGAGATCAAGGCTCCGTGGAGACCATACCATCTGTGGCAGAATTCCTTGTTCTTCTTTCAGAAAATAAATGTTTGGACATCTAAAAAAAAATGTTTTTTTCTACAGACACACTAATGCTGAAGACAAAAAATCAACTTGAAAGACTACGTTTGTGTAAAAAAGCTAGGGTGCCTAAGACTTCTAACCAGTACTGTATATTTGGATATTTGTCGCCATCTAGTGTTTACTTTTAAATATCGATCTTTACAAGAGCAAAAATAAAATACAAAGTTTTTCAAAAAGTAATTAAAATACATTTATATCCAAACTTATCCAGTGTATTTTAAACAATTTCTTTAATATTTTTAAATCTCTGATCATTGTATTTTTTCTCTCCCTTTCTGTGTTATTTCACCAACAATCGCCATCATCCAAAAAAAAAACAACCAACAATAACAATTACAAACCATCCCATCCTAAAACGCTCTCAATGGTAAACAACGGCAAAAAAAAAAACTCACCACCACAAAACAACTATGCGTTCACATGAACAACCCTTTCCCTCAGAACGACAACCAGTTAGACCTATATGAGATGGACCTGGACTTGCAGGTTGGAATGGACATTGAGGCTTTGGACAATGCTGCCCAGCTGCCCAGTCTGCAGAAGCAGAGAACGGAAAATTCCTCAATGGTTGGTGGGCGTAGGGGTTTAGGGGCCGGGGCGGAAAGGCACGGCTGGCCCCCTCACAGGGAGGCCCGTGCCTTACGCCACGCAGCCCTCAGCAACAGCCAGGAACTGGACAGCGGTGTGGGGCGCACGGACGAGAGCACCCGCAACGAGGAGTCCTCGGAGCACGACCTCCTGGGAGACGACCAGACCAGTGCCTCCAACACCCCGAGGAGCACGCGCAAGTTTCGCACCAGCAGGGGAGAGACTCTGCTCCTGCTCCACCCCCAAGACTTCAACCTGAGCACGGAGTCCCTAACAGGGCTGGACTGCGGTGTGGTAGGAGGAGGAGAGGAAGGAGGCTATCCGGACCCGGTGGCGATGATGATGATGATGATGATGATGATGCCGGGCCTAACGGAGGAAGAGTGCGAGCGGTACCGGGAGCTGCTGGAGATAAAATGCTTCTACGAGAAGAAGAACGTGAACGCGTCGCTGACGCTCGGACCGGACATGAACCGCAACCAGAGCCTGGCGCAGCACGAGATGGCTCTGCTGGAGGGGGAGCTGCGACACCTGGAGTTCAAGCGGCGTAACGTCCTGCGCGCACAGAAGATGCAGCAGCTGCGGGAGCGCTGTATGAAGGCCCGTCCGCCCGAGGAGCAGGAGGAGGCGCTGGAGGCGCTGGAGGCGCTGGGGACCCAGGATCCCGCACACCGTCAGCTGTCTGACATCACTGAACTTCCGGAGCGGGAGAGGTCGGACAAGGACAGCACCAGCGCTTACAACACGGGCGGAGAGAGCTGTCGGAGCACTCCTCTCACCGGCGGGCTGCCCCCGGCTCCCGCCACACACACGGGGGGCCCCGGGACGGCCGCGCCCCTTTACCCCCAGGTGCGTGGCAGACACCGAGAAAGGAGGAACAGGGGGGAGAGAGGGCGAATCAGCCACAACCTCGAAAACATTGAAGGCAATGACCCTGCAAGCCCTGTTGCCAAATTCAGATCCCTTTCTCGGGATGGGTCCACCAGGAGAGGCCCCAAAGCCAGCGAGGCAACAGACAGAGGTGGGCGCAGTGCGGAGAATAGTCCCTACCTCACCCGTCGTCAACCGGGGGAAATGTTACCCCAGCACTATCAGAGTTGCATGCAGCTAATGTCCATGTCTGCCTCTGAGACCTGGGATCCCACGGACTGCACAGGGGAGAGCAGAAAGGGAGACGTGGGCGGGTGTGGCCAGCAGAGCAGCAGGGACCTGGCGCCCACACCCCCCTCGTCCCCGCGCATGGAGTGGAAGGTGAAGGTGCGCAGCGACGGGTCGCGCTACGTGGCCAAGCGGCCGGTGCGGGACCGTCTGCTGAAGGCCCGGGCCATGAAGATCCGCGAGGAGCGCAGCGGCATGACCACGGACGACGACGCCGTGAGCGAGATGAAGATGGGCCGCTACTGGAGCAAGGAGGAGCGCAAGCGGCACGTGGTGCGGGCCCGCGAGTACCGGCGCCGCCGCCAGCTCATGGTGCAGAGCCGCCTGGACTGCCTGCGCGAGAGCGCCCCAGGCACCTGCGTCCAGCAGGGGGAGCCGCCGGAGGCCAGCATCCTGGAGCTCAGTCAAAGGAAAGTCATGAAGAAAAGAAGCAGGAGAATCCTGGACAACTGGATCACCATTCAGGAGCTGTTGGCCCACGGCACCTGTTCTCCGGATGGGAAGAAGGTCTATAACCCTCTGCTTTCGGTCACTACAGTCTGAGGGCGAGAGGAAAATGCCTCAGTGGGAAGGACTCGGTCAAATATATCCGAATTAAGGGAGGAGGTGAACAGACAAAGGGTAAAGAGTTTGGCACCTGCTTCTGAATATCACTTTTGTCTGACAAAAGAAAGAAGAATCTAGCAGAAACAAAAACCCAAGGCCACAGAGAAGTTCAAATAAGTTGGGGAGACGCACAATAAAAACAATGTACTGTGGAATAATGTCTCGGACACATTGTTTTCAGAGACAAGACGAGAACAAATTTTACATTTCAAAAGACTTTATAAACACTAACTAGAAGTAACACGTTTCAGGTACTGCTTTTTAAATAGATTTTTAAAAAGGCCTTCCAGGCAGAGCAGAGAACGACCTGATGGTGTATCGCGAGTAGAGAGCGAGGATCTGCTGAACATGGCACATAAAGGCCAGTCTGAGAATAGAAAACCAATGCATTTCAAGTCTGAATTGGACCGGAATGGCCTCTGCATCAGTACAAGATTTTCTTTATACGGCAAAAGAGGCTGAAAGAAATCACTAACTCCACAGTGACACAAACCAATTAACTTCTGGGACCTACGGAGAAGAAACGTTTATAAGGTGTCTACAGGGATGCTAAAAGTTTAGTCCTATTCTGAAACGAATATATATACAGACACAAAAAGCTGGAGAATGATGCTTGATCAATGGAGAGAAAGAAATGGTAGAGAACAGCAAGTTGTCTACCTGCCCAATACAATCAAACGACTTAATACAAGTCATGAACGAAAGCCGGAGGACAGGACTGGTGGATGAAGGGGTTTGTAAACATGGCAGGACCTGAACCCAGGTGTTCATTCCACAGGGGGAAATATTACTAATGGCAGTGTCTACCTTTCTACAGGATGTTGGAATGTGCCCCTACATTAAGAACTCCTCTCTCCATGGTGGTACAACTCATACCGCTGGTGGTCAAATAACACCCCCCTCCTTCCCTCCATCCATCTGGGCTGGGTGTTTCCAAGCTATTGCCAATCCTACTGCAGAGACCACTCAATCTTGCCTAGGCAACTGTAGCGTTGCTGCTACAATAATGAAACAACATGAATGAAACCTAAGAGCACTGGACTTCTTTACTACCTAAGCAAGATTGTTTCAGCTGCGAAAAGCACATTGTTACGAAATGATGGACAGACTGAATATTATTTGGTCATTTGTATGGTTCATTTACTTTTATACCATAGGAAAGCACAGGCAGACACAAAGAATTGGGTCAAGTCACTACAGCAAAGGAAACTGGGGCATCACTTAAGACCATCCTCACATAAATTCAGGAACACTTAAGCACAGGAGTTATGGGACACAACACTTGCTCAATGCATACTCACTATGCCTGTGTCATTGCGAAAAACAGACTTTCACACGGGGGGTGGGAAAAAAACTAAAATTAAAAGTGCGTTGTTTTTTTACATTGTAATTCATGCATGACACTCCCATCAAAACTAAAAACACAACACTAGTAATTTGCCACATTTATAGTTGGTTCATGTAGAACTGTAATTTTCCTGCTCCATGCTCTTTAGTTTGGCAAGCTCATTTAATCTGTGCACTCGTATGTTCAGTGTATTGTAGATGAAACCGTGTTCTGGTTTAAGGAAATGGTTTTCAAATAGAACTTTTGTATATAAATATATGCTTCTTGTGACTGCCGTCTCTCTCTCTTCCATCCTTTTTACTACACAATTTAAATCCTCTCCCCGTGTTAACGGAAAGTAAAGGGTTCCCAACCCCAGAATTCACACATTTCTGTTTTTTAGCTTCCTAGAAAGAAACCTCTCTTCTGAAGATATTTTTTAGCTGGACAGACAATACTGAACGTAACACAAAGTAATTCACACAAGAGTCTGGAATTCCTAAAACAATTCTAAACCTTTATTACTAACAATACAGGAAAAAGGCAACATTGAAATAAAAAGGGTTATACACAAATCCCCGACAACTGCATGTCTGCAATAATATCAATACCAATATTATTAATAATTATCTGAATCCAGAGGAAACAAAATCAAACAGGAAGTGTTACTGAAGGGATTAAGGTGAGGTGGGGAAAAATGAAGGGTAGACAGAAGGAGGACTTAGAAAGGAGATATAATTACATGAGGAGGTAAGGAGACCTGCTTTGGGAAGGTCAAGTAGCACCAAAAACGTGTATGCCGGTTTTTATACTTCCCCCACGTGTTTTTCCCCCCCTCGCACGACGGCCTCAACAAACACGAAACCTGATACAAAATACATGTGTTCGCACGACGCATCACCACGCCTGTTCCGTTATGTCCTCAAAAACACAAATAAAAAAATAATCATCAATGGGTGGAGTTTAGCAGTGCAACGGCGGATTAAAGTCACCCTATACAAAACACTGACCAACACGCGTTATGAACTAACTGCTCAATACAGACCGGACCCCGGTACATCGTACAGACCCGAGACGGACCTCAGAAACTCCCGGGAGAAAAGAGCGAGCGCCTCCATACCCGTGTACCTGAACACCAACGTAAATTAAGACCTAAAGCTTTCCCCCCCTCTGCCAAGGACACGGACAGGTCAGCTGCAGGCAGCGTGCTTCAGTGACGTGGGGCGGAGATTCAAACACAAGGGCTAGGCGGTGGGCACAGGCTGAAAGCTAGAGATGTGTCAATGAGAAAAGCACAAAGATCCTAAGGAGTTTAAGGGTCCGGCGTCCGTCTTCATTTCGCTCTACCCTATTCTCATGAGTCTCTGTAGCCAAGAGTGAGGGTCTTCATCGCATCTGTCCTTACACTGGCTGGAGAAGCTGTCGCCTCATCACAAGATCTGAGTAAGGAAACGCGACAGAGACAAACCATACCTCAGCAATATTTTGTGGAAATGCAATTTATGGATTTGAGCACAAAACAAAACGTTAAAAACTTGTTTGCAGAGCATCTAGATTCCGTTGCATGTACTGTTTTAATAGAGTTGTGCATCATGTGGAAAATCGTTACGAAATGCCAAAAGAATCCAAACTTGGAGTCAATCGCAAGGAAAAGTTCCCAGTAAAACATAAATAATATGGAAAAGACTAGCAACGACGATGTGGGATACACTGGGCAATAACAAAGAAACAAATTCCTCCACCTCGTTACCAATAGGTCTGAACCCGCATTAGCTGGCCACCTTACCGGACCCAATTGTTTTAACATCCTGTTGACTGAAGCGGATGTGATCTGCATGTTTTTGTTCCATCAGTGGGTGCGAATCCCCCCTTTGGTCTTGGGTCCGAGTATTTGCCCATCTCAAATACTCAGGACCCTCCTGTATAGACTGATGTTCTATATTTAGTAAGCATCAGAGAACAATGGGGCCGATCCATACCATTTTGGCTTTTCAAATGAATCTTTGTTTTACCAGAAACTTCTAATTGCGATTGACTCTCAAAGTTCGGATTCTGGTAGTCAGCGATCAACCCATCGTTGAAGCTGTGTTTAAGAGCCGGGTCACTGGCCATAATTCCTGTAACACAGCCTACGCTAGATGGTGGGAGCGTAAACTTCACCTCTGAATGGGTCTTTGAGAGTGTTTGAGAGGAGTTGTGGTTGAGGGGGCGAGTTTTCTTCGACTCTGAGACATCCTGAGACACTGGAACACCTTGGCCCCCATTCCCTTCTCTCTGGCTCTTCCTCTTCCTCTTGGAATCTTTAGTTCGCCCCGCCCGCCCGGCACTCTGCTGTTCCTGTAACTCAATCTAATAGACAGGGCGGGATGGAATGGCAGAGAAGTAAGAGGTCTGGGCAGGAAACACGGGGATGAAATAATTTTTGACTCAACACCCACGTTAGTAAAATCTCACAGTACAACCCATAATTTCCTCTGGAGTTTTTCCTTCTCACCAATATAAGTGTGCGCAACGTGTGGCGGGGCGGGGGTGACGCAGCCTGCAAGATCCGATGGATCGCATGCGTTTGGTCAAGTGAAACCTCCAGGAGATCTCCCTCAAGCTGCAGCTCTTCCAGCTGGGTCTGGGCCGCTGGGGAGAGCTCAATCACAGGGCCCCTCAGGGAGGGCACCAGGGGGAGCAGGGCCTCCACACCTGGAAGGGGAAGAGAGAGAGCGGCGCACGGCGTCAATGAGCAGCCAATGACCCATCGCCACTGTAGCACATGACCGCCCCCCCCCCTCCCGGCGCGGCTAGGTTCAACGCTAAGGCCACGGTGAGAAAGACAAACGTGAGCAAAGACTGACCTGTCAGATTGTGCGAGTTCTCCTTCTTGCCATGCCCGTTCTCACACCCCACCTGTACGAGTGTACACACACGCACACCCAAATTACACACGGCGCTCCTTTGAACGAACACGAAACCCTATCATTGACACCGCTCATCTGTACCCGGGGATACTTGGAATCATTCCGATAAGTGGGACACGTTGCTCGTTCTAACCTTGGCAGAGTCCGACCCTCTCTTTCGGTCTTTTTTGGGGGGGCTGCCGTCATTGGTCAGGTCGATCACCGGGTCCTCTGGCGCTCCCTCTTCCGTTTCCTCTGCGTCCGACAGCACAATGACGGGGTCAGCCGCCTTGCCCTCAGTCTCTCTCAGCTGCTGCAGTTTCTTCAGGGCCCCCCTGAGCTCGGGGCCCTCCAGGGCCTGCTTGGCACGGCCCTGCCAGTTGATGGCCCTCTCGGTGAGGCACTGCAGCGCCTCGCCCTCGGGCAGCCGCACCGGAAGCCGCTGCAGCGCCACCAGCAGGGCCAGGATGGTCTCCAGCCGCGGCCGCCGGCTCCGCTGGCACAGCGGGCACAGGAAGCGGGTATCCCAGTCCCACCAACATCTTGGGTTAGTTGGGGCAGGGTTGCCAGGGGGCAGGAGTGAGGGGAATGGGACACATCCCCCATGGAACCAGTCTTTGCATAAATGGCAGCGCAGGAGCAGGGGGCGGGGCGGGCAACCACAGACGCAGATGGAGGCGGGGCCAGGAAGGGTCGCGGCTCGGTCCTCAGAGGGCATGGAGACGTCCTGCTCCGTGGTGTCACCCCGCTTCCTCTCCTCGGTCTCACACTTTTCAATCCCCTCTTTGGCCAAGTTGACCTCCTGGAGGCGCCGTAGAGCCTCCTTCTCCCTCCTCTCTCCTTCTTTGAAGGCTGACACCTGACGCAGGAGGAGGGCAAGTAATTAACTGGTTCTACCAACTCACATGAGATCAGCAGACCATGGTCTTACGGCAACGCTCAGAGGCAAGCAGCCAAGACTCACAATGGCTCCAGGATCCCTCAGGTCCTGCGCGGTGAGGCCTAGACTGTCTGAGTCGGCCCTGTACACTTTACCCTCTCCACCCCTCTGCTTCTCCACACAGGGACACAGCACCTGCGCTCACAAAAACATTGCTGCTGTTGGGAGATGCAGACAGGTGGGCACAACCACTCCTCATGACTACCTGAAGATCCTCCTTCTGCTCCCCTCCCACCGCCTCTACCCCTCACCTCCAGCAGGCTGTATTGGGTGTTTTTCTTCAAGAAGGTCTTGCTGGCCTTCTCTCTCCAGGAGTGAGCGCTGGCCACCTGCAGCTCCAGCTGTTTCAGCTCCTCCATACGGACCGGCAGGTCCCTCCCGACTGCCACCAGGCCCTCCAGGTCGTCCATACAGGGGTAATGCTCTCCATTCTGCACGGTGGAAAGTTATAATGAAGGATTATTAAAGTATCCAGCTTTGAAGAGGTTTACTGCCGATATGGGGGGTCCGCGCACCTGTATTTCCTCCAGATCAGTGACCCAGGCGCGGGCACGCGTCAGGCAGCCCTGCAGCGAGAGGATTTTTGGCAGCTGGACCGGGATCAGCTGGGCCTCATTGACAATGGCTTCCAGTGTGGAGAGAGGGTGCTTCTGTCTGTAAGCCAACAAACACGGAGTGAACCCGCGAACTGCGATTATCTTCAGCACGGCGCTGCAGTTCATTCACGACGACATAAAAGTGCAGCCCTCTGCGAGATGGGGACCGGCCTAACCTGTGCTCCAGGCAGATCTGAGCCTTCTCCTCCCAGCGCTCAGCGATGGTCAGCAGCTCCTGGAGCTCGGCCATGGCCGTCTCCACCGCAGGGCTCTGGGGAACGTTGCAGCCGGCCTCCATCAGGTTGCGCAGGACGCCGAGGGTGACCTCGCCCCCCTGCGGGCCCAGCGTGCGCCGCACCTCCTCCAGCCAGCGGCCCTGCTCCTGAAGCCCTCGTAGCACGCCGCACTCGGGGGGCTCGGCCGCCAGGGCCTGCCCCTGCTCCAGCAGGGCCTGCAGCTGATCGGGAGGGGGCGGGGCCTGGCTCCAGTCACCGCTGTCCAGCAGGGCCTTGGCACTAGTCTGAAACTGCTCCACAGACTGCATTATGGTCTGGGAGAGGAGAATGGGAGGGTTAAAGTGAGAGCATAGATCATATCCAAAAACCCATTCATTCAGGTTGATCTTAGTAATAAAGATAAAACGGACAATGGCCTTCTCCATGATAGAGCAACGCATGGAGCTAAAATGGCCAATGTAGACAACACTTAAAGGTGTTGCATGGGGCTAAAGCTCAGTTCAGTAGCCAGTTGAGCACAATGCCGTCTTACCTGCACACCAACCAATTGGTTGATGACGCAGGGCAAGTTCTGTATCCTTTCCACCAGTGCCTTTAGCTCAGCCAGAGTCATCCTCCTGCAGACAGACACACATTAACATCACATACACACCATGCAAGAGTCGCCAATGACACTCACAAACTGCGTGTGCGCGCAGACCGTTACCCGCTCTCTGGCTTCTTTTCTTGCAGAAGTTCAGCACTGACGGTCTGGCAGTGTTGAATGTCACTGAGCACGGTGTTCAGGCGCTGCAGCAGCTCATTGTCAGGGAACTTCTTCTCGACTGCCTCCTCCTTCAGAGCCTCTAGTTCCCCAATACCTAAACAAAGGTCACACTGTCACTGTCCACACCTACACTGAAGGCTTACTTCCATTTTTGGTTCTTTAACACATTTTTAAAGCTTTAGGAAGCTGTTCTCGCCAACATTTGTACAACGCAGCCTTTCTATTATAAGCTTGATGGGTTTCATCACAACTTTCTACAGCCAAAGTGAGGGGAATCCAGGTTTCCTAATCCTGGTACTGAGGATGCACTGTGTCTGCTTGTTATAGTGTAAAATGAAACTTTTGCTTTTGGTAGGTTAAGTTTATACCTTAACATACGTTCCCTGTAGACCACCCACCACATCTATGGTCCGATTTTCACCTTCCTTACCTATTTTGCCACCACCTTCCTGCTCCAGCGCCTCCTTCACTCTGTTGGCCCAGGAGTCGAAGCACTCGGCTCGAACCTTGAGCCGATGCAGCATCGCTAACAGCTCATCCAGAGTATACCTGTACCTAGACACAGAGAGCGAGCGAGCCGGCGGTCAAGAGCCGCCCTTGACTGTGGACGCAGAAACGCAAAGGGAGCGCGGGACCACGCTCACCTGAGGTAGTGTTTGTCGGTGGGACACGCACACAGGTCCTGCGTGTGGTACAGACAGACCAGCCGCTCGGGGCAGCTGCTGCAGGCCAGTGCAGACAGGAAGCAGGTGGTCTTGCACTTGTCGCACTGTCTCTCGTCATCAGGCAGGAGCTCGAAGGCCTCTCGCTCAGCCTCTGTGATACCCTGTCCGCAACACAAGCCCCAAACACTTAACACAGGCAGGATACTGGACAACCAACACGCAGAGTAGCTAACAAAGACACAGACCTTTAAAATGTAACCATTCCTATAAATCATATAAAGATTTATATGAAAAACTAAAATTCTATTGTGACTATTCTCCTAAACTTTGTTTATGTTAGATTCCCAGTTTAAACCACAGATCCGTTTTTTATTGATTAAATCCAAATAAACCTGGACATCTACATTTCACCCTCTCCATGAGGGCCCTTTTTCTCTATCAGGGCCCTTTTCCTCCATCTCACCCTCTCCAGAAGAGCCCTTTTCCTCCCCACACTTCCCACCATCTCACCCTCTCCAGGAGTCCCTTGCGCAGTTTCCTCTCCTCCTGAACAATGCTGAACATTTCCCTGTGAGTGGCAGCAGCCAGGTTCAGGTCCAGCTTTTCTGGGCAGGCAGCCATCTTGCAGGTGAGCTCCTCATGGGAAAACACGCAGTACCTGCGCAGTCGCCGATAGTGCTCTATACAGGAGCGCCCGGCGGGAAGCTACGGGATGGATCAGTTTAAATGGGGTCAGAGACACTGGATGTGTAATATGCTGCTCACCATTTCTACAGGTGGACTTTGCACTAGAAACGTAGGAACAAACACACGGTTGTATACGCACCCAGTCTGCTGTACAGAAGTTAACAGCTTCTGCAAAGTTGTATCCCTGGTTGAACCCGCTGTGGTAAGCCCGCGGGAAAGTGATGACAAACTCCCCAGCGCACTGGTTGGTCCGAACCACCTGTCAATAAACACACACACGCACACACACACACACACACACAGTGAGGCACTACATACGCCATGATCTGACTTTGCATTGCATCAACAGAGAACATCCAGAGGAGGACAAAGCTGACAGAACACCCACTGGAACTCCATGGGACATGAGGATGTTGGGGTTCATGATGGTGACCAGCTGGTGCAGGAGGTCTGGCTGACACTCAAAAAGCTCAGGGGTCAGCTTCTTCATCACCTCTTCCAACTGCTCAGCGGCCACAGAGGGCACGCCGTACCACGTCTTGGGCTCACCCCTAACAGAGGGAGGAAAGAGGGAAAGATGAGTCTGCAGACCGTGGGATCAGCGCCGAACGCATCCCTTAATGGACTGCCATGCGTTATAAAGGGCCAGCAATTACATGACATCATCGGGCGACAGTGATGTAAATCAATGTACCAGTGCAGGTAGTTGATGGAGTAGCTCCAATGGTCCTCGATGTGCCAGCAGAAGGCAGAGAAGACCATGCCCACGTACAGCCAAGGCACCTTCATGCCGGAGATGTCGGCATTGATGTGGCACAGGACTGACTGATCCAGCACGGGCATGACATTGAGGTTCCAGCCACTGCGGGCGTACTCCTGGGGGAGAGGAAAGAGGAAAGGTCAGACGGTTTGAAGCATTGGGTTGCAAGGGCTGCAGATAGAGGCGAGACCTCACCTTCTCCTCAGGCGTGAGTTGCCTCTTGCCGTTGTCCATAGGAAATCCGCTGCCAAACTCTTTGGAGTGGATGTCGGCTCCGTACTCCACAGTCAGGTCCTCCTCAATGCTGCTAACTAGCCGCCAGAACTCCCGCTCGACGAGCTCGGTGGGCACCATCTACACAACGCAAACGTGAAAGCGTTTAACTCCGCAGACAGCTAACGCCAACACCACTGTGCGTATCCAGATGACGCGAACGGCGCCAGCGCTCACATGAACAGGCATGTTGAAGTAGTCAGCTTTGAAGGTGTCCGCCATCTCCCCGAAGCTCTGCAGCGTGTACTCCCGCGTGGCCTGCTCGAAACCGAAAGCTTCTGCCGGCCGCTTGCACTCCTGCCAGCGCAAAGGGAACGGAACGGAACTTAGCCACGTGGTGACAATACCCGCGCCTATCACTGAAAGCGAGACGGTTTCCGTGCACACTCACCTCGGCCACACACTTGGGGCAGCGCCAGTCTCCCTTCGGCGGGTCGGTGAGCGGGGGCAGCAGGCAGAAGGTGTGGTAGTTATCATCACAGCCATCGCACAGGAGCAGTTTCTCGTCCTCGTCCCCGCGACCGCACATCCGGCATACAAAGGAGTCCACCTGAGACGGGAGAAGGAAAGAAAGGCACTCATTAGTCCCCTCTGCGGCTTCTGAAGCAGCCCTATTCCCCTTTTATGTCTCCAGTTCATTCTGTTTCACAAGGCCCCTCCCTCCCTCCCCATATCCCAAACTCCACTGCTGTCAGCCCCTCTCTTTCTTCTCACATCCACACTTACAAACTGCGTGTTGCTAAGGTTACGTCTCAGCCTCATGGTCATCTTGGTACAGGGTTCGTTCCTGCCGTCGTCGTCTCCGCCTCCATCCCCCTCCTCTTTCTTGATGGTTAAGGTGGGGGTCTGGGGGACACTACTGCCGTCGTCCTCTCTGGCTTTGCAGTCCCGACCTTCCTCTGGCTCCTCCTTTGGCGTCATCACTGCACTGTCCCTCACGATCACCGTCTGTGGCAGCTCATCTGACAGGGTAAAAATCGGAGAAGTAAACGTCAAGACAAGGCAACAGACCGTGCTCGGCAGCTCTGTTAACCAGGATCGTATCTTGTATCACAGGAGAATAAAATACAGGCCTGGAGTATAGAGTACCTTTTTTCCTGAGCCCCTTGTCCCTTGGAACTAAACCCAGGCCCATCATTTTGGGTCCTGCCCCATATATCTGCAGTTTCTTCAGCTCAGGGTTCTTCTCGATATCCTCCTCGGTGGGCTCCGGCTGGAGGGAGAAAAGGTTGAACACCATTGTTACACAGCAACGGAAGGAGCTAAGAGAAGGGTTAAAAGGGGCGCCCTTTACAGTGTCCTTTACAACTAACTTTTACAAAATCAAAAGAAAGACCACTGCCTCACACTGCTCTAGGCTAATCAGGCCATAAGGACAGTACAAATCCCGTCTGAATCAGATCACTGCCCATCAGTAAGTCACATTACCTGTGCTGGTACGAATTAAAACTGAGAACTGAAAGTACCTTTCATATGTGAAACATCTAAACAATAACCAAGTGTTTCAATTTTAGAACTCGCCTACAAGTTTCAAAGCTTACTGAAAGTTTAGAGGAAAAACGTTTACATTAGTTAACTTTAGGAGATCAGCTTGTCTGTGTTAACCTTACAAAGCACCTACTAAAATCCATGCACAGTCCATAAATATTCCCACTTCCCTTCCTGGGGGCCAATCTGCCACATTTGTCTGTGGCTCACGAGCAGAAAGACACACAGAGAAAATCAGACATAGGTACATAGACAGCTAGTAATAGCAGAGAAGCGTAAGAAACTGGCAGACAGAACCCAAAAAAAGCACACAGAGTAAACTGGGTATATAGGCAAGAGACGCCGGCAGGGAAACAGCCAGTAGCAGACAGACAAGAAAGAACGGTCTCGTCAGGTGAGCAGACGACAGTAATGCGTTTTAAGTGATGGAAAGAGAGACAGACAGACAGTAGTACAGGACAATATAGAGAGACTGAGGATATGAGGAGAGACAGAGAGAGAAAGCACAGAGCCAGAAAGCTAGAGCGAGATAGGCAATACCGAAGTGGTGTTTTGAGAGCCAGTGGTGAGGGGGTGGGGGGGCAAGTCTTCAGGACCCTGCATGGAGAGACAACAACAGCAACAATGGACTGAGAGAGCGAGAGAGGAGAGGAGTGTGAGAGAGGGCACATTGCGATGGGACGAAGGTGGGTGACCAGGAAGGAGAGCTGGGTACAAAGTTAGTCAGAAAGGTAAGTGACTTGTCAAAGGTAGTGGAGTGTGTGTGAGAAGGGGGAGGAGGATAGTGATGGCTCACAGACATGCGGGACGTTGAAAAGGGAAGTCAAGGACGGGAAGGAGAGTGAGACCGAGTGGATCAGTAAAATCTCACATGCAATTAGTTGTGAATCACATACCTAAATACAAGTAGTCTGATTTGATTAAAAAAATATTGTGCCCTTACCATTACTAATAAACATGTTGTATACTGAATGTAGCATAAAGAATTAATGTATATTGCATCTATAACAGGGTACCTGACACGGGTTTGATGACCTTGTAGTCACTACAAGCACAGTATATTGCTCTGGATTAGCTAAGGAACTAATACTTTTTTAAATGAATGATTCAATAAAGAACACTAAATTTCAGGCATTGTAACTACAAGACTGAAAGTGGTCCATGCGACAAGGATGAATTACATTCCTAAGATTTTATAACCGGCATTCTGCATGACAATGCTGTTAAAAGTCCCAAAAAATTTGAGGGAGGATTTTCTGATGGGAACTCGGATGCACGTGTCGTTTTAGGTTTGGCTGTGCCAACAAGGCAGGCCTTAAAAGGGTCCAAGTGTGCCAAATCTCCATCGCTTTCAATCAACAGAACGGTGTGCTAAACATGTGCCCCAATCAAGCTGAAAACGGATCAGATCCCAAACTCTGCGACTCAATGCATCATTACCACCACCTGCATGCCGATTCAAATGATCTAATGTGTTGTTCAGCTTAATTTGAAGCCAGAGGGTAAGAAGCAGGGTCTGACTGGGCATGTGCGAGCTAGATGCGGACTTGAGGAAAGGTTTCGTTTTGACAGATTAACTGAGCATGTTTGGATATCACCAGAGATCCATAAGACCAGAGGAGGGTTCATTAAGTTTTCCTTAAGTTTCATTGGTAGGAGTGAAATGGTTTTATTTGATACGCTGTGTTTATCTTTTTGTTTACAAACGTTACAGAAAGAATACATATTAATATTATTAAATGCACTGTTAGTTTGGGGTGCCCTGTGGAGAGAAGTGGACGGGTAGTTCTCATAGCAAGTGTGTTAAAACAAGCAGCGCTAGAAAAGGCAAGGGTCCACTTTAAGCAGTACCGTTTGGACTGCAGCAGGGGTTGTAAAACAACAAGACAAGACATTACTGCGGAGACCATTATATCCATTTATCACATTATTGTTAGCAACCCACAGCATAAATATAGTATCGGGTGGAGACTAAATTATTCCAGGGAATCAGGTTCGTAATATGCCATTTTAAATAACAAATATTTAAGATAAGTTTGCCTGGCTGCTCTTCAACTAATTTGACACTTAATGCAAAACGCGTGCGTTCTGATACAGTGGTTGCAGTGATAAGTGAGATGTGCACAGTCACTAGTGGTTGCAGTGGTTTGTGCACAAGGGTGCCCTCGAGCTGAAATTGGCATAGAACAAAACAGTCTATTAGCAGCAACAATGAAATAGTGATACTCATTAAGGCTTTGTAAACTGGCCCAACAATATGAAAGCAACCTCAAAAAAACACAGGTGGACTTTGTCAATCAAGCTCTACCAGTCTTCGCTAAAAAGGCAAACGACACCAGAGAGGATTTCTATCAAAACAGAGAGAGACAGACGCATCACTCAAAATGGAAACGAATGTTGTTTTTCAATGTACAGGATATTCCATGTGAACAATATCAGAGGGCTTTACTCCACAAATAAAGCAAGTCGGATGCAATACTTACATCAGGCTGTAAGCGATTGGCTCTGCGCCCATAGCTGCTCATCTTGGAGGGTTGTACCGACTGTCGAAACGGGATTGAGTGGGGCTTATACTCCTTATCCACCTCTTCACTGTCATACGGCCTCGGTTTACACTGCTGCACAGACAGACACAGATGAGATGGTATTCCATGTAATATTCCTTACAAAGAAGATATGCAAAGACAGAAAATAGCTGAACTGATTGTAACACTGGTTACAGGACAAGCAGGGGAAGCTCTCTAAGGTGACTATACAAACCCATTCATTCATTCATTGACTTGGCTGAACAGTAATACATAAATAAATGCTAGATTATTACCGGCAGGCTGGCCCCTGAATGAAACATTTCGAAGGGATAGACGATCCTCTCATAGTGGGACCGCAGCAGGGAGCCAATGTTCTTTCCAGGGGGGTAACCGAGCTTCTGCGCCACACGAGCCCAGCGCCTCTCCTTACTGACTGACTCAAATCCCCCCTCTTCAGCCACCACCTGCAACACCCAGTCAATGCAGTCAGTGCAAAACTATTCTGGAAAACATACGAAACGTATACTGGCGAAATCTCTCTGTCTGGAACTAATCGAAATGATCAAAACAAAGCTGCAAAGCAATACAGCGACTCTTGTATTAGACATCAGTGAGTGAGCATTACATGGCCGATCGATCCAGTCACTCAAAGGCAGGCTAGAAATGATATTCCAGACCACTAGGGTTCCCGACGTGCCTGACGTAGCAGCAGCATTACTGCCATACTGCAGTGTATACAACCAAACTCAACCTAATCTAGTGTACCAACGTAGCAACTTACATTTATAAAGCAGCTCGCCTAGGTTGCCAGCTGTATGCTTAAAAGCACTTTGTGTAATGAAGGTATTCCCAGCAGAACGTGTAATTGTCATGACATTTTTTTAACACAATACTACTGTAGAGAGCACAGTTAAAATGTGTAAATCTGTTATCAAACTGACAAACTTACTACTAAACACACTTAGTACAATTCCTAACAGTAAATCATACGTTTCGTTTGAATTTTTAACATGTTAAGTTGAATACGTTGGAGCATATAACTCTGTAAACATAATGTGATCATTTTCTGCATCCTCGTCAGTGCGAGCCAGCTTACACAATTGACCTGGATAGCGCTAATAACTTTAGTTCTGTATCGGTCAACATGGACCAGAACACAGTGCGTGCCAGGACCTTGGCCAGGCTGAAGAGGTCCACAATTCGCCTCTCGATGTTGGGTATCTTTAGGGAGGAGCCCTGAATTTCCCAGAACTTGGCAATGCGATCCAAATAGTTCAACTTCACACGGGTCTCCGCCTGAGAAAGGAAAGGGGGGAAAATTGCGTACACAGGGTCAAACTGTGAATAAAGAAAAGTACAGGACAACACAATACTAGGCATTAAAATGGCAAAAACACTGTCTCACACAGCCTACTCTATCTTTGCAGCAGGTGGCTCACATCAGCCACACTTGCTGCGTTAAGATATAACACATCACCAACTCTTCCACAACCTGTTTGTGCTCTATGTGAAAATACATCATCGCCAGTTTGCATTGGTACACCTCGCATAAGCCATTTGCAGCTGCCTTGCATAGATACTACACTATAATGTACCCCCCCTCAACTATAATGTACAGTACATCTACAGTATTGGACCTCGATGAGATTTTCTGCATTGTAGCAAGGTGGAAACCACTGCCCACTAATAAGCACACGAATGCGCATGTCAGCTTTGGCAGAAAGTTCCTGACTAATCCTCAGAAGTTCCATCACAATGACAGCGGAGTCAAAAGGGGATCTTTAGGCCAACAGATGCTGCATTCCCAGTAAGAACCTCACACCACCGGGCAAGCATGGCAGTGGTAGTGTCTTAGTTTGGGGATGCTTTGCTGCATCAGGACTGACAGCCTTGCCACCAGTTATTGAGTCTGGTGTGGGGGGGGGGTTCATATGGGTTTTGCATAACTTACATTCAATTAAAAAAACACCAAAATATGTGTTAAATGAAGATTGACGGTACTATATATACACACACACACGTGAAATGGAGTTTGTTGCAATAGAAAGATAATTCCAACAGCACACAGAGACACATACTGACATAAAGAACCGGACTATAGAGGAACATACCTCCAACTCATTGAGCCTCTGGATTCGGGGAGTGAAGCGGAAGTTGTCAACTTCTACAGCAAACGGTGGTTGCCAGTCCTATAGGGGGATACAATGAAACAGCTAGTGTCCTGCATCTATATTCACATCAGGAGATTAAAGACGTCAGGCTAATACACGACATGTAAATATACATTTCCCATCCGCAGAACTCGCAAAGCATGGCCAACTTCAGCCAAACCGTCCACGATATTAAACCTGATCATTCCTTAAATGCGTTTAATTGTGCCGTTATACTTTACTTTACCAGAGAAACGTGTTGAAACACTTACTTGTGCGGCATGCTATCAATTAGAATCACGTTTCCCAAATACTGTTCAATTTCACAGGGTGCAAAATAGTTATTGTAGTAAACAATTCAAATACGTGCTGTTTATTGCAATTTATTACAGGACATAGATCTTTCTGCCTGTAGCTAACATCAGAGCAATATTATGGAGTTATGATACACTTGCTAAATTATGAAATACTACTGTGTTCAGCCAGCCCCCGGGTCATGGACTGAATGTTTTCCATTTTACAGCTGTAAATTGCTTGTACTAAAAACTACTGTCAAATGTTTTAGCTGCAAATCCAACCAAAAGGGGGAAAGTTTTCTTGCATTTGGCAAGTGATATTAGCTCTGCCGGTGTATACACGCGATAGGTCCTGTAAACGTGGAGTGCGCACTATGTGTAACGTTAGGGGTATTTATTTTCACTACGCAAGAGTAAAATCTCACGCAGACTGTTAAGTAGAAACAGCCACTCAATCAAAACCATGTCGGCTCTGAAAGCTTACGTAAATTGATCAATAGAAGTTAACCCTGGCGGATCATCACTACATCAACCCTGGCACAGGTCCCTGTGTATTCAGTTGACAAAGGCCGGGAGGCCAAATAACTTTAGGCAGAGTCTCCCCGATGCTAATTTTGCAGTTAATAAATGCAGTCATTATTTGGCAATCCAACACTCAGGTCAACAAAAACCACAAATAAAACATTAGCAGAGCAGAGAGTATGGGGCAAAGTGAGGGAGGGTATTCCTTGCACATGAGAAGAAAAGGGAATAGTAGCTTATGAGGAACAAAGAATACATGTGGTGTTCAGCATGTAGCTCAAAACTCCCCAAACAAAATCCATTTGAATAAGGATCAGACAACGTCAAACTGGAAAGCACGTCGTTCCATGAGTAGCAGTACATTTTGTCTTGCACAAAACTACTGTTAATTTAATTCGTTTTAAAATATTTCTATTTCCATGGCACACAATAAGGAATCTGGGCTAGTAGTATTTCAGCTTGGCTAAAATTTTAACCAACTAGCTCACAGGGAAGTGCCAAAAATCCTTAATTACCATCCCAGTCAGTCTGTAGTCCTATAGTCCAACTATTACATCAGCGACAGCTGCTAATAAAAACTTGCTGTCAACCGTAACTTAAAGCCAGAAATGCCAACCTCAGAACATCATTTTTCCTGTAGAGAAGTTTTTTTTTAACTGGGCTAAACTAATTATATAATAGCAAGACAACCGATAATGATTTCTGTTCTTTCCCAATATAATCTACAAAGTATAATACAATTTATTTCAACCCATGCAACAAAACTCTTTGCATTTAAAGCAGCACTTGATACTAGTCAGTCCTCCTGGGCAGCCCTCAAGATCCTCTTATCTACCCCACTGCACTGGGAGTCAGAGGCACCCCTTAAGATTGGCAACTTCAAACCTCCTAGAAAGCTACTATCAAAGACCTTTCAACAGTCCCACAGGGCTCAGTGCTAGGTCCCATGCTACTCCCTATCATTTACCAAATCGCCTTGTGCTTTTGTTTGCTCCCATTGGTGCATATTTATGTTATGTCAGAGGTAGTCAATGTTCCATGCCGTCTAATTGACCCTTTTCGAAGCCATGCCCCCCCCCTTAGTTACTGTTGCTAAGTCCGACAAGCTGTTAGCATGGTGCTGGCACTGTCTATAACGGCACTCCCTGGAGAAATATTGTCTATTTTTTGGGAAACTGAAAAAGCGATTTCAGAAAGAAGCAGACAGAAGGGGTTGCATTATGCATTTGAAGGTTATGTTCAGGCTGTCAAACTGAGGTGAAAAAAATAAAGATAGACGCTAAAGCCTTCTGATCACAGACTAAACGTGAACCACCGCATCACCTGACAATTGAGACAGAGGACAACGATATTAAGGATCAACACAGTTCCTGTAAAGCTGGGTAGGTCTCTATCCACTACTACAATCATTAAAAAGTGAAAGCAGTAGGCCTATATAACGTTAGATTCAGTAGTAAGTTAGCTAGCGTTAGCTAACTAACATTACATTAGAAACCTGTATTATGCTATAACAACATCACTCTGGCTAGCTCCGCAGGTTTCAGCGCCCATCTTATCGAACTTATCCATACCCGGGAACTCTGTAAAGCACAAAAAAAAAATCAGCAGTCTATCAGCCCAGTCCTGTACAAGCTAACCAGCTAACACCTGCTAACAAAAGCATCACTTTATTTACAGAAAACAAAAGTAATAACTTTTAATAACTTTGTAATAACAGCCTGCCGATCTTTGAGGGTTTCAACTGGATATGAGGATGTCCACATAGCTTTATCCACAGCCTACATTTTTCTGGATTTGTTTTAGGTTTTGACCATATCTTGGAAAAAACGCTAGCAAATGAAGAAAATTTGGAAGTTTTGCATAGGAGTCAACGAAGCGCCGCCATGAAAGTGTTGGACCTCAGTTAGAGCCAGTCCTATTCTGCGCTGTGATTGGCCAGCTTGCGTATTCGGGGTATGTCTTAGCGAAGGGTCAATAGAGATATTGTTTTTTATCAGAGCATGAGCCACAGCCTTCTCAAGACCGATTCTGTAATCATCAACTTCACGCTCTCAGGAACTCTCTCTCGGCTTAAACTGCTTAGGAGCTTTTCAACATAATCAATGACAAGCCCGATTCCAGGTAACAAGATCCTACAAGTTCTTTATTTACACCATCTGAAGAATCTTCCCAGTCCTAAGTACTCTCCAAACCCAACTGTAAAAATCGCAAACAAAAAGACTATAATTGGGTGAAGGGAGGGTCCAATTATCGAACACAGATGAAATCTAGAGCACATACTCCATCAACTGGAATTGAATACTGATGAGGATTTCAAATTCCAAATGTTCTTTCCAAGAAGATATTTCTATTTTCCTAACATATAACTTACGTACAAAAACAATAACCAGTTAGTTAATGCAAGAACAGATATTAGCCTGTTGAGGGTTATCAATTCCCACCCTGGATGGAACAATATTTAACTAGCTAGCAAGCAAACACCAGCTTGCGAATGTACCTATAGATAGCTTGCATAGCTAATATTAGCTAGCTTGGTTGGTTGGTTGATGTACTCTTCTGGTTTGATATTGACTACCTAGCTAATGTTAAAATTACAGTTTGGCTCTCAAGTCACAGAAATGTGTGAAATTAATTTCACAATGAAACTGCAAATCCCGACAAATATTTAAGGGAAAAACTGCCTTAAAATATAAATAGCTCACTTGCATGGTCAACTGATTACAAATATTAAGTAGGTCAAGAGGTTGCCATTTCATAAAATTGTAAAAGTAATACATTCGTTAATAAATTAGTAATTTTTCCCAAAACAGGCCTTTAAACACACACAACTGGTGTGTTACATTGTAGGATATTGATATTCCAATAAAAGTAATGGAAAATTTACTTTGATATTGCGGCAAACCTACACTCAAACCATATGCAGTGATGAAAATAACTCTCCCATTGCATAGTAATTTAAGTCATTTCTGATTTTACAAACTGCAGGGCCCTTGGATAAACTGTACTGAAGAAGCCTGAAACAAGTCTGCAGTGTCATGAAACCTGAAATATCTTCAACTGTTCTGCAATGGCGGTGTTATTGCCAAACCTGATATGCAGGTTTCACTTCTCAAGACTGGCTCCTTTTTGCGAGCCACTGGTTTCCAAACGACTAACTACACAGGCCCGCTCTACAAGCAGTAACCCAACCCTATGCGCCACCGAGACATCGGTTCACTAACTGCTAGTGGTCTGAAAGTTCCTTCCTGCCAGAGCAGTAAATCTTGAGTGCATTGGTAGGGAACAATAGCCAAGTGAATAATTTATGTACAGGTATTCTGCTTCTAGAGACAAAGCCCAACAGCTAACAAGAAAAGAAACAAATACCTTGTTAGCCATTTTCCATACAATACCATAACCGAAGTAGATATTACACAGTAATCAGTATGATCAAATAAATGCAGTGTACTTGTTATCTGAATACTGTATTGAAAATTATTTATCCAAATTTTGGATTCTCGCTCCTCCTTTGGCAGGTAACATTTCCTTGAAACGTCACATAAAGCACGCCTTTACCAGGTGCTGGAGTGAGCAAGGGAACAATAAGGGAGACAGCTTGATATATTACATAAGCACTTACTGCTGGAGGCCGGATCTTGCAAATTCCAGACTTCTCAGCGATGGGACGTATTTTGGCGATGTATCCCAAAGGATCCGAGAACTCCTCCCATGATGGCTCGAACACTGGGCACTCAGGCGGTGGTACGAACTCATCCCCGTCCATGCCTCTGACCAGCAAAGGACAAACAAAAGAATATCGAGACTGAAATCACCCGATGCTTGCGTTTCCACGATACAAACAGCGTCTAAAATGCACAATTGGAATACATAAATATCGAAGAAGCTTGGGTACCGTCCGCCATGCTCAACAAAATAACGTAGGACGTCTTGGTTTAGAACAAGCCATTTGGATATGCAGGCGATCTAAAAACAAACCTGCTGGTCCTAGGAAACAAACAAAATATGCAGGATTCACTATTGTCCTGTAACGTAACACCTTCAATGAAAAATAGATCAATTTATAACAGTTTTTCGTCGTAATCCCCTCCGTGTCGCTTTAGTCATGACTAAATATCGCCACCACTGGGCTCATGCAGACACGGTTACGAGTGTGGGATTTAACATTTAAAATATTTACGTTTATATTTAGCAAGGAAAATAACCAGTACGTTACTATTTGACTGAAATAGAAATAAAGTATGCATATGTACTGCATTTCTGATTAAATAGGTTTCCAAAATACAGCTATGGACAAAGTTTTAAAGTGACAATAGATAATACTAGCAAGTTAGCTATTTTATTTAAAAACATACATCCGGTAGCCAAGGCTGGCAAGAGGGTAACCATGTGCAGAATCAATCCTTCAATCAACTTCAACTGTCCCTCTGACCCAAAGTAACAATAAGGTAGAACGGGGTGTTACCTATTTTAAAATAGTTATATTTTAGCGACGTTGCTATTAATAAAACAACCGCAACTTAACATTAGACACTCAAAAGATACATACACGTAGCTGGAAGACATTAGATAATAATGTTAACGGTCTGAGTAGTTTAACGATATTTTATGTGTGAATACCTATGAAAAATATCTATTTATAATTTCACTAACTAATATTTATGGTTGACCAATCCAAAAAGAACCCGGATGCACAGCTGTCGGGTAGCTATAAACACTGGCGTAGACCGTTGCATTTAAAAGCCCTTTAAGTCGATCTAATTATATACATCCCATTACGAGAGATAACCAAAACCAGAAAAAAAACTAAATGCATTAATTATAAGGTAGTGTTCCTTTGGATTCCCCATAATACAAATGTAGACACTAATGCGTCCATAACAACACAAAAGCTTTTTGAGTTAACTATGTTCTCGACTAAGTATTCACAAAAAAGGACCTTTCAAAATATTAACGCATTTCCTTACTTTATGGTAAATATTAGACTTGTATCCAGTGCTTCCTTGTGATCGCAAATCAAATGTGCCAACTTATGACAGTAAATAGTTCAAATTGTCCGAAGTCCTGTAAATGTTGGCCTGGTACAGTAGCCACCAAGTTTATCGAGCTCGTTGTTAACTATTTTACTGAAAATTGTACATGTAAATTACTGATCAACTTAGCTTCGACGTCAGTAAAAAACTTCATAAAGGCAGAATATTCTATGTCTGGCCCTAGGAAGTGTAAATTACATCGGGCCGTTTCAGTCAAGGTTGATAACAGGATCTATTGTTCGGGACTGGGTCTCTCTCCGGGTGGCAGCAATTCTGCGGCCTCCACTTTTTCAGCCCATCTCATCGCTCCCAGTTTCGGAGTCACTGCAAGTCGAGGAGGGTGTTTGTTTTATTCTACTTTCATACGTAACTTTCCAGTTAATTATAAATTGAAACGCGTTTTCTTCTTTTAGTGTTAAGACTCTGGACATTCCCCACTTCGCACTTCCTTCCCAGGTTGGTCGCTCTCCCCAGTCCGTTGTTAGTAGCTAGCTACGTCGAGTTTAGTTGTCCGTCGGCCAGTCTCTTCGTTATTCTTCCCCAGGACATCCAACTAAGTCTCTTATAAAAGTCAAAATCATCTCTCCTTATAATTCGCTTAAGTTAAGATAGGTGTCTCGCAAGGAGTAAAGTCCCCATCGGTTGAAATTATCCTCGATTTCGCTATCCAATGCTACTGTTGACTATACTGGACGCCATCTTAGTTTCATCACTGCCTAAGCACAGCCTGAAGTACCACCACGAAGAGAACGCGGAACACGGTGAATCGGCGAGGGGCAAGTTCATCCTTCCACATCACATATAGCTAAAGTAGTTCGTATATGGTGTCTTTGACTTTATTGTTGCCAGAGAGACGACACTAGTGTACGTTGTTAAGTGTAAATATACATTACTTGTGAAAGTATACGTACATTTTAGGGTTTAAATATTAAATAAGTTCACGTATAAATAGAGTACGTGACGCGGAATAATATTCGTCCAGATGCAGTCTTCTATCAAAGACCGTCTAGTTAAGATCAAGACCCCCAACTCGACCTTTTCAAGTTTTATTTCCTTACGTATCGGTTAATTCACCGCAGTATTATTCTAGCGGAAATTTGAGGATTTCCAAAACGGGAAGTAAACATGCTTCTACTACCATTTCCTACACGCAATTAATAATAATGAAAATGTAATGTGTGCTGGTATGGTACATTTCATGCTTGTAATAATATAGAAAACGTATTTGTGAAATAAAACCGTGTAAAACGAGGTTTGAACATCTCAGTTTCAATCTTGTTTGCAACAATGAACCCCATTTTACAAAACTGATATTACGAATAAGCCCATTTTTGAAATTACTGGGCAGTGGAGGGTTCAGCCTCAGAGGCTACCCTCCACAATGTTCGCACAGACTGCTGCACTGCGGATGTCTTCGACTTATGCACCCTGGAACATTGCCTAAGAAGTGGCCTGCCCTCTTGTGGAGGGGCTTATCCGGCAATGGCAGCTTGTTGCGCTGATACTATCTTTACTGCCTCAGTGAGCCACTGGGGCCGCCTCTGCTTGACAGGGTCTGGTTCTGTGACTGAGATCCATAACAGGTTAATGGCTTTTTGGTCTGCTGTAAGCTCTCCATTCTCTCCATCTAATACGCTAATGCTTTCACTGGACAAAGCATGGGAAGGTGACACTCTCTGTCTGAGTGGAAGGGCAGTGGACAGAACGGCTCCCATTCCAACAGTTTACATTTAACAATTTACATTTAATGCCACAATGTAACCTTTGACCTATCACCTGCAAAGAGCTAACAATCTCTGAACACATGCAATGCTTTGAAGAAGTGATTGCCAACTAAAAGGTTTTCTTTTTCAGCTCTGCTGAACACATGTGCTCGAAGGGAAGTTTCTTCAAGGCCTATGGCATGACATTTAGCCTCCACTGGGGTACAGTGTTCTTCCACAGTGGCCCCTCTCAGAAACTTGCACGGCAGAAAATGGGGCTTATGGAGTGATGGAGTCCACCTTTACATGGCAGGTGGCGATAGCTGGCAGGTACACCTTTAGTAAGCGAGGTATCTCATCCTTATCAAGCAGATCCAGCAAGGATTGCAGTATCTCTGCCATCATCTTTGTCCCATGTCACACACCACTGCTGGAACAGTGGTGGACGCGAGGCTGTCCTAGCTTTTTGTATGGTATGAATCACCCAGCTAGAGGGTCCCAGGTAACCAAGTTGGAGCGATTCAAGGGCCAAACCACAGCTGCAGGCTTTTGCCCAGGATATCTTACTGCCCTATTCTGGTGACACGTCCCATTTAAAAATATTCTGTGAGAATGTATGAATAGTTTTGCAAAAAACATTGAAGAGTTATGATGGTTAACTGTTTTGAGAACATTGAAATTACTTTTTCAAAATTTACTTAATCGATTTAGAAAAAAACGAATCTACAATGCTAGGTAAACTGCCCAATAATTTAAGGATGTTATACGTTCTCAAAATTTGCTTGTGATAGCATTTTAAGTTTTTTAGCATGTTATGAGACAATGAGTTACTTACACAATTTCTATTGTAATGTTCTAGGGGTCCCGGCCATGGTGAGAATCGAACCGACATTGCAGGAACACAACCACAATTGTTCAGTTTTTTATTCTAAGCCACTGGCCTACCGCAGCGACATCGAAAACGGACGGTTAATATTTATATTTCAGGGAACCATATATATATATATATACACACACAAAGAAAACTAAATATGAGCCATCACGAATGGTAGCGTTTACTACAGTAGTCGTGAGAGTGCTCCACGCAGTCTGAGTAGTATGAGAGCAAAATGCGACCTACCATGCTTAGCTATAGGGTTGCAGTAAGTGTGGAGAATGCTGGTACACCCCCTCGGCTGTTGAGTTTCGTGAGGTCCATCCAATACTCCTTTAACATTGTGTTATGTTCTTAATTTAGCTATTTTGTTCTGAGTTGTGTTTCAGAATTTCAAATTATTAAAATTAAAAAAAAAGAAATTATGTGTAGATCGGGTTTCTGTATAGTTGACGTTATTGTAAATAACATATTGCATTTAAGAAAATTAAGGGGGGGATGCTTGTTACCTGCTGTCATGTTTGGAACATAATGTTGTTGAATATGTAACTGCCAGTAAAAAAGGTAAACTATTGGCATTGTTTAATCTTATTTTTTTGTCGTTATATTGATAATATCAGTAATACAAGAAAAACCGACCGTTTTCAGCCTTTTGGAAAATGGGAAAAAGCTAATTATTCCCAATTAACACGGGTATGCATTTAGAATGTTCTGAAGGTATAACAAACAAATAAGGTCATAAAATTTTTTTTTAGATACCTTTAAAAACATGTTGGTATCTTTAAAAAAACTATAATACTTCTTCAGATGATATCTCTATCAAACCTAATTAAGAAGTTGGGTTGGGACAAAACAGGACCATTTGCAGTGGGTTTAAATGTCTCTGAATCATTTGGAGACTGCACAGTCGTACCGAATTGTGTTATTTTAAAGCAGAGCCGGCTCAGGATGATTGCATTTTAATTAGAAGCAGTGCAGTAAATGCGTGTTGTGTGCGTAGGAATTAGGTGACCACAGACATCCGTTACCAAAGGTCTTTAGAAGCAGTAATGGTCCACATACTGTTCAGGGTGTCTTTTGCCCTTTCCTCATTTTTTCAGCCGATTTGTACAAAAAACCTCCATATTAACGGTTGCGCTGTAGTTTCACAATTGTTGAGCACCGGGTGGATTCTATTGAACCTGAATGCAACATTTTCTCCAATACAAACACCAAACTAAAATTAAGATCACAGTAACAGCAAGCATATA
>JAOYSI010000938.1:0-17632 GCA_025775065.1 Hiodon alosoides
AATATAAATTTAATTTTTAAAAAAAAAAACCATTTTTTTAATTTTAACATCCATTTGTTTTTTTTTTTAATAAATTTTTTGGTTATAACCAAAAAAAAAATTTTTTAAAATTTTCTTAACCCCCCCCCCCCCCCATTTCACATATGGCATTTACCCAAAACCCCCAAAGTCAAGATTTTAAGCACAAATACAATCAATCTGTCAATGTACAGAGCATTTACCTGAATCACTTTAAAAATAAATAGCAAATTCATCCACTTCATAGTTTTAATTAATACATATTATTTAATCATATATAAATTCGACAGACAATTATAGATAATTATTTTCAGGGTATTTGTTGTATTTTCAAATTTTTAACCATAAAACCTCATGGATTTCTCTCAAAGTATTATTTATTTTATTTATTTATTGAGTCATTTTGTGATAAAGGTCTTTGTACTTGAAGGTTCTATGGCCAAATTCCACCCTTCATCTCAGCACTCAAGATGGCTAAAGGATTGATTGGACATACAGGTTTTTATTCTGGTTTTAAATGTTGAATTTGTCTGATTCCTGGATACAATTTGGTAAACTATTCCATAGTTGAGGGGCTTTGTATGAAAACGCTCTACCACCTGATTTAGCTTTTGTTACCATTGGGACAGTCAAGAGGCCAGCCTCTTGTGAGCTAAATAATCTCTGAAGATTGTAGGGGACTAGGGGGTCTTTTAAATGCAAAGGCCCAAGACCATTTAGTGCCTTAAAAGTAAGCAGTAGCACCTTAAAGTCAGCACGTTGCTCTGTTGGTAACCAGTGAGGTGAAGACCGGCATGATGTGGACACATTTTCTTGCTTTGGCTAAGATCCTTCAGTAGTCTAGTCTATAGGTTTCAAAAGTATGGATAAGTATTTCTGTGTCCTTTAGACATAGAAAATGCCAGATTTTAGCAATAGATCTAAGATGGAAAAATCCTGTTTTAGTTGCATTTTTAACATGGGTCTTTGATTAGCAAAGTGGGAAGCACTTCCATCAAGACTAATTGTATAATTAGTTTTACGAGTTACAAAGATTTTTAGGGACAAGGAGTTTATAATTAAGTCAGCCATTGCTTTACATCCTTGATACATGATTCTAGCTTGGTCCTATGCTGGTCCTCGCCTGGTTTCACTGTCAGATATAGCTGAGTGTCGTCTGCATAACAGTGGAAATAAATCCCATGCAAATGATGACATCATCTTGTGGTAACATGAATAGGTTGAAGAGTATGGGACCTAAGACCAAACCCTGTTGGACACCATACCTAACTTCAGCTAAATCTGAAAGGTCATCATTTATCTGCACAAGTTGGAATCTGTCTGTTAGGTATGACTTTATCCAGAAGAGAGCACTTTTATGCCAATATCACATTAAAGGATCTGGTGGTCAGTAGTGTCAAAGGCAGCATTAAGAAGCACTAGTATAGCCAGAGAGTTGTTATCAGAGGCTAAAAGGATATCATTCACAACTTTAATAAGTGCTGTCTTAGTGCTATGGCCTGCGCAAAAACCTGACTGAAGAATCTCATAGGTGCTGTTACCTTCTAAGAACACTGTTAGCTGTTGTGCTAGAGTTTTATTTCCAGTATTTTAAATAAAAAAGAATTTCTAAACTATTTAAAATTATTTAAAATAATTGTATTGACCGCATCAAACACAACACTCAAATCGGGCAATGTAGAGAATTTATATTTCATTTTGGGATGGGATCGGGTAAGCAAAAATAGGGTTTAATTTGAGTGACTACTGTTCTAAGTGTTTATCAATCTAATAATTCATGCTGCGTTTACATGTTGCAGTGTAAAAATTAATCTGAAATGTCACTACATTGTATTATGTTAGTTCTGATTAATGTAATCTTATCCTTAAACTAAAACCCTTTAGGTTTATATTTGATATCGTCAGTGATAACTTTGTCAAAGTGAAGTCTAGCTTATTGTAGTTGCAATACCTTTTTCGCAGTTTTATTTACGTCTTGTGACAGTTTCATTTTAGCTAACTAACCTTATCATTTATCCTTGCATCCTATCTTTTAAGGGAAACTTTCATTTTTGTAGGGGCAACAGTATTAATGGCACTTTCGTAGCTCGTATTCAAAACCATAGAAAGTGGAAGTAAAATTGGTCTGTGATCAATCCATCCTCAAACCACCCATCATTAATTACACTATAAGCCATGTACTTATACATTATAGAAAGTGGAAGTAAAATTGGTCTTTGATCAATCCATCCTCAAACCACCCATCATTAATTACACTATAAGCCATGTAGACTTATTCCGTCTGATATGGCTGGATCAACATTAGAGCAAAAACTGGTGTTTAAACCTTGTAACACTGTCCACATGCAAAGTGAAATTACCAATCCCCAAGTTATATCAATTTTGAAATTGGTTGCCCCTCTGACATCTCTATTATCAGCATCATCTGAATTATAGATTTTTATGGGATATAAATAATTTGTTTTGATTATGTGGTTACCTTACTTAGGTTGGGTTGCTGTTAACATGTATTAGAAATGTTTTTATTATTATTTAGTATTTAGAAAAATAAGATAATTGAAGAATGATACATGAGGACTGCTAGGTATGATTATAATGTGACAACAGATTAAGGGAATTATTCAATTTTAAAAATGGCGAATTGGGGCAACAATCTAAAAAATTTGTATGGTTGGAGATATGGCTATCAAGGCCTCAGAGTTTCTTTTCACTTGATACTTAGAGATGCATTACTACAGCTTTTTGTATGATAGAGAGAGTAGAAGGTGAAAAAAGCTTCAGGTTTTCCCAATTAGCAACCAGCTTGTGTTAGTAAACCATCTTGAACATTTTTGTGTGTGTTTTTCCGAACAGTGACCAGTTATGCTCAGAAGCAGCTGATGTGGTGGAATTTTTAAGATGACTGAAGTAACTGGTTAAGTTTCTAATCTTCTAATCTAAGTACAAAAAAGTGAGGTTATTATCATTACCTTAGTTCCCTGAAATCGAAATATTAATCATCACTAATGGCTTATTTCCCTTTTCCTCAAATCTTGCCATAGTGCATCTGACTTACTATATTACTACACTGAATCTGACAAACACCCTCTTTTTTACTGGCACCACAGCAACTCTGAAGAGTGATGGCTAATATTTCTATTTCAGGTAACCAAGGTTATGATAATAACCTTACATTCCCTTTCAAATACAAAATATGAACATCACTAATGGGAAACAATACTCTGTTGTGAGGACTGGTGCATGGCTCCGACATGCAGAGCATCATAATGTACATCACATAACATTTAGGCGTACATAATCGACTCACCAATCAGATGTCAGATGCTGTTCCAATTGTGGCACCCTGGAACTTGGTCCAAAATTTAGCCTGGCCTGTTGTAGTGACCTATGATTTTACTAGGATGGGGCAACTTGCTAAGCTAATACACCATCTTAACAGTCTCTGTGGTCCACCTGGAAAGTCTTTGCTCAGACAGGGCCTGACCCTACGACTGGGACCCATAGCAGACTTTAACATACGGTGTGTATTCGACTCAGGAAAGATTGGAAGCGTTCTGGGTTTTTGTGGAACTAATGGTCTGTCCGTACTGAAGTTAATTTGCTCTCCATCAGGAACGCAAGAGAAATAGTAGTAAAATAAATAATAATAATAAATAATGCTTTGTGGATCCCCTCTCGTGTTCACCACCGACAATAAAATAAAATAATAATAAACAAAACAAAAAAAGAACAGACTTCACTGAAGTATCCATCTTCCAAGCTCACTGGTTCTCTGCTGCATCTCTCGCCATCTTTCTGTGCACCGCGTCTTTGTCACCTCTGCCTCACTGGGCATAACGTATAGAGAAGACGTTCTTTTTCAGATCGGAAGGGAGGTGGACAGAAGGCAGAACTCCACAGACTGATTCACATGGGAGGATGTAATTGTTTTAGGTGGGATAAGCCCAAAATTAACTTTGTATCTCCCATGCAAAAAGAACAAGCAAGCCTGGACACTGAAAGCTCTGTAACACGCTTTGTGGAAGTAATGGTTAATAAAAAGGCTGTTTTAATTATAGTCTAATTTCTAAGGAGGGCATGGGCTTGAAGGTTTTGTTAAGGCTTTGCAGCACTACATTTAACCTCCAGTGTGGGACGATGTTTTTTCATGGGTGGTTCAGCTGCCGAGCGCCTTTTAAAAATTGGCTTGCCAGAAAATGTGCCCGGGAGAGTCCACTAAAACGAACTAAAACGGCTGCAACTTCAGAGTTGAGAGTATCTTGCCTTTTTAAAACAGAAACTCTAGAATCATTGCCATAGGTCAGGTGTGGAGCCACCACTCTGCATTTACCACTCAGCAGATGAACTGCCTGAATGAAGAGAGGATGATTGTTTGACAATGCAGATCACGAGGCGCCGGAAAATGGTGATTTCATCCTACATTGATTTGATGTACACTACCAGTGTGATGTTGTTTGGACAAGCAAATGAGACCCTCTGAGTTCTTCTATAAATACTGGCAGGCTCAAAAAATACTACCTGTAGCTTGAGGACATTTATGGGGCGGCCTTGCTATAGGGCTTCCCAAACTCCTTGCACCCCTTGTGTAAACCAAGCGCCATCCCAACCATAGTTGGAGGCATCCGTGGTTATTACTTGTCGTCTGATGACTACTCCCAGCTGTACACCTCAGTGTAAGTGGGAGGGTTGTGTCCACCCAGCGAGTGCCCAAAGGCAGCTCAATTAAACTGTTATCTTGCAGCATTAGTTCATCCTGGGGTGCAAAAGACCCAGTGGGAGGGTCTGTGAAGCTGCTGCCATCCAGCTAAGAAGTCTCTGTAATGAGTCTTGGGTGAATTGAGCCTTGTATTCTAGTTCAACAGCACTTGGGGATCATTAGCACGGTGTTGCAGGCCCTCCCTGAATTCTTTTCCATATTGGCGATGGAGAGCTGCTACCTATTGAGCACAGACTGAAGCTCATTCCAAGGGTTAGTGACAGGAGAAGAAGCTTGATGCTTCTTCCTCCTGGGCCGAGGAGAAGGTGCAAGAGGTTGAAGCTACACTTTGCCAAGCTGTTTGGACTGCCTGCATAGCTCCCTTTGGTGTTCTTTGTGACGCCTCCTCACACGCTCTTCGGAATGCTGTCGGACTTGACCATTCATCACGCTAGGTGAGTGAGGTCCACTAGCACCCTTGCTCGCTGAGGACAGAGTGGCACCCACTTCTGAAGTTTGGAGCAATGCTCACCAAATAAGGGTCCAAAAGAGCCCGGTCTGCGTGACCCCGGCCAAGGCAACATACACAGAACGGAAAGGGACTGACACTGGTGACAAATCTCTGCCATGTGCAGAACCTCAAGGGGCCTCAGCAGAGGAGCTCAGTGAAGTCAAGCAAAAATATAGTGACTTACGTTGAGCTTAAACTAGACATTTTTTAATAAATAAAAATTGTCAAGGATGCTTCGAAGACAACTTAAGTAGTAAGATGGCACCTACAACGGCAAAAATGGTGAGGCTCAGATGACAGTAAGGGTATGAACCCAAAAGGGGTGGTCACGACATATAAAGCATCATACCTTTCCGAAACGTGAGCAGCCTCATTAACGTAGACGTCAATACCAAGCCTTTGGAGCAATCCATTCAGAGACACTGCAAACATGAAAGTTCAGCGTAAAAGCTGACAATGAACTTAAAAAGGGTGATGAAATACTTTTTAAAAAGTGTATTAACAAAATGGGTACCAAAGTACAAGACTCATAACTGAGTTGCACAAACTGCAGCAGATCCCGGAACAGAGTAACGAATGTTTAAACAGAGACCATTTTTATTTTGTTTTATGTTTTTTAGTACTACAATGAAGCAGCAGTGATCTGTAACCAACTTTCATGTGTGGAAAAGCATAGAGAACACTCAGCAAAAATAGCTAAAGAAGTTTTATAAACAAAAGCAAGTATTAGCCGTAGGCTTCAGTGAACACTATATGCAGCAAACGCCTAAACCCACAGCAACAAGATGCACATCTATCACTAATATATCAAGCGACATACACATTTTTCAATCACAACAACAAAAGCAACTGGAGAATACAAGTATTCAACCAACGATGCTCAGCTCTGTATGAAGGAAAAAAAGAGGGCGGGTGTTTCAGTGTAGTAATATAGGAATGATGTTATATGAAGACAGACACGCTATTGCGAGATTTGGCATAGATGCTTCAGGAATTCTGGTTTCAGGAAAATAACACATTCATTAGCCACTGTTCATATTTCATGTTTGACAGGAAACCCTATTTAATTCTAATGCTTATTATGTTTATAGCAAAATAAATCACTTTAGAAGAGCTTACAGGTCACGCTTTGCCCAAGGTGGTTTATTTTCCTGTAACCGCATGGCTACTTATTATTGGTAAGAAAATTGCAGCAAATAAGGTGATACAAATGTTACGTTTTCTCATGTATACTTGATAAAAATTATTTAATGTGTTCCCTTGGATGCTTGTAACGTTTTGCCTTTTGAGCTGTGCTTTTAAAGTTTCTATATATAAAATTTAAATTGCATTATAGTTATATTAAATATTTTTGAACCATACTTGTATGATAATAATCCAACGCTATTGGATGTGGAAAATGTAGAGATTTTTTGTTTTTGGTGAGAATTATTGCTGATTTAAACCACAGTAATCGTTTACGTCCAGCTATATTAATGTGTAATTTGATGTAAGAATTAGAAGATGAACTGGGTCAGGGCATCTATTACATTGATAATGGTAATAAAGGCCCTGGCTCAAATTAAAATTTCGAATGTTTTTGTATTTGGATTGTTTATCATTTATTTGGAATTAAATTATTTATTTTTCAGTACCAGTAAAATCTGATTGCTTCACTGTCTGTCTCTTGCAGGTCAGAAGCCCCACCAGTGTAGCATCTGTTGGCGCTCATTCTCTCTGCGTGACTATCTCCTCAAGCACATGGTGGTACATACGGGAGTCCGGGCCTTCCAGTGCTCTATGTGCGGCAAGCGCTTCACTCAGAAGAGCTCACTTAATGTTCATATGCGTACGCACCGGGCGGAGCGTGCCTTCTCCTGCTCTGTCTGTCACAGAGCTTTTACTCATCGCACCCTGCTAGAACGTCATGCCCTTCAGCACACCCATATCCAATCCCCCAAACCCAGCCCATCCCACGCTGGACTGAGCAGTCTTGGTTCCAGCATTGGGAGCATTAATGTGCCAACTGATGGTGCCGAAACTTAAAGTAAGAAAATGCCGAAAGTGAGGAATAACAAATAAAAGCCAGAGATGGATAGGAAAATGTCTTCTTTTCAGTCACAAATACAAACTTTCCCAAGAAGAAGAACGACATCTCTAAGTTGACTGTTCTAGTACGTAGGAAGGAAGAGAAAAAGAAAAATTCCCTTTAAGTATATACTCTCAGTACAGACCTGTGTTCTTTGCTCTGTGCTTTGCTCTGCTCTGCCCTGATGCTACTAACAGTGCATACAAACTACACTTACTGATCACATTGGTACAGCGATTCTCACAGCCATGTCTTTGTGACATGGCAACATGTGAAAAGCGCTGTATAAAAATAAAACTGATTGATTGATTGATTTAATTTAATATTAAATATTAAAATTGACTGAAAATGAAAAATTTTTGATGAAAATCAAAACTTTGGAAATCCACTAATCAAAGTTTTAATTTAGTCCCAGCCTAAAAGTCATTGGAGTTTATTCATTGGGGATTTTTTTATTCACTGGGGACTAAATATGTATGTATTTGCTCAGTTTGTCATACTTATTCTAATTCCTTTAAATTTGAAAAGATTGATTAGAAATTTACAGCCATTAACGACGGTTAGGCATGTTTCTTGTCTATCGAGCTGCTGTAACATTTTTACTGTTTGTGTAAGAAGGGGAACAATTCTCCTTCTACCAATGTCTATCTTAACATAAATTGATGTACCATCTCACTTTAGTAGATTTTCGTTTAGATTCAGGTATGTAATTTTGGATGCATTAATTATCGTAATTGTAGTAACTTTTATTTATAACTACACAAACCTGTTATGTCTGAATTTGGCAGTTGTAAATGTTCTCACAGATGTATATATTACCAGGGAATTTAACAGATTAGCACAGCATTGTAACCTGTTTTCAGTTTTGGAAAACTACTCCTCCTACCCCGTGTTACAATACTTCATAAATTACATATATATTTTTTGTTCCTATATAATTATGTTAGTGATAGTGTTGCTCATGGCAGAATTACTTTTAAATATTAGGTTGTTATTTACCATAGATGTTCCCTCTCATATGAACCATTATTTTCCCCATTAAGAACCCCAGGATTCAAGGCGTTTATGCCATATCTTGCTGTAAAACGTGTATTTTTGTGCGTCACACCATAATTCCTATAAGACAACACCAAATCAGACAGTGTCATTCTGAAGGGCCTCTCTTCCATTCTGAAGGGCCCTCACAGCTGAGCTACGGTGGTTGATTACTTGTATTCTTCCTGCCCGCTTTGCCCTTCATTGTGATTATAAAGTCTTTCACTAGATTGCTTTCATTGTTTTCCTTGTGATTACTTTAGTAACTTAGAGTACTTTAGTTTACTTTTGCGAGAGAATGTGTCTTGTGGTTTCTTAGTTTAATAGTTAGCCCTCGGGGCCTTGTGTGCGTGCAGATCCTGTGGCTTGCATAGTCGCCTTTCCTGAGTGTAACAAACATTTCTACTGTGTTTCACAGCTAATACAACTGTTTAAAACTGTTTTGCTCTTTTTTTGGTAATTGTGTATTCTCCACAGGAACATGAGTTACAGTGATTGCCGCTGCATCACTTATTCGCTTATTCGTTATTGGTGAGTTGAATATTTGTACTTAGATACCTGATTCTTGCATACTTTTGCTTATTCGCACACCTGATTCATCTGATTGCTTTTTGCGTGGTCAGCTTTTGAGCTGTACTCAAGCAAATTTCATTGACCCTTACACCAATCTCCAATCTCTACGGGTCCTCTAAGGCAGATCAACTCGTACAACAGGCCTCAGTGCGTTTGATTTCATACAATCTTGATGTTCTCGAAGTCCTAGGAGCACTTTCGTCATACAAAGCAGCCCACGACGCTTGAGGTCAACTTCAACTTATCTTGATGTCACTTCAATGTATCTTGGCGGACAGCTTTGACATCTTTGATGATGTCATTGTAAATACCATTGTCATTGGACCCTCTCGCTGGTTCATTTTTGTTCAAGTTGGTTCATTTTACAATCATCCTTAGTGGCCTTTTCTTTTTGCCTGCGGCACACATTCTGCATGAAATGGCAGAGAAGACTCTTCATACCTGCAGGAGTTGTCCTCAGTGTCTGCCTTCCTCAGACACTCATGAGAATTGCATGCACTGCCTTGGGCAGGTGCACGGAGACCAAGCTTTACTGGACCTTTCTTTTTGTGAGAGCACTGCTCAAAAGTTTCTGACCTTGGCTGAAAGTGGTTCTACCCTGACCAGCTGAAGGAGTTTGAACTGATTAGGCAGCTCAGTCATGTTACAGGTAGGAATGTGGGTGCATAAAACTTGCTTGCTGTTTTTGTGTGGCCGGTCCAAGGTTACCCTGCGGGCTAAGCCTGCTTTTCTGGCTACAACAATTAAAAAGAAACTTGGGGGCATGTTGAGACGGTGTATCAGTTCAGTAAGCTCTCCCAGTCTACGAGTATCATTGGCCATTCCACGTGATTGTCCAGGGTGCATCGGTCTCCGACATCTCCAGTGCAGTGGTTTGGGCGACTCTGTGCACATTGACCAGATTTTACTGAATGCTGTGGATGCACAGTGCCCTGGATTCGAGATGAGTGTTGAGGGAGGCCTCTGGAGCAGCACTCTGTCGCCTGACTAGTGAGTCAATTGCACGTCAACACCAATGTACATTCTGTTGTTTGACATGTCAGAGCCATACGGCTGTCCTCATGATGGATGTGGTATTTTGGGGTATTCTCACCCATTAGTGAAGGTTCATGTATCGTATTTGAAAGGGTACGTAGTTATCATAACACTGGTTCCCTGAAATATAAATATTTCCCATCACACTTTGTAGTCTGCGTTATCAGAAGTTAAAAAATGACAGGTGTCTGTTTCTGCGTTGTCTTGTAGGAATTGGATAAAGTTAGATGCACTATCATGATTTGCATAAATTCTCAGAATACTGGGGTTCTTAAAAGGAAAAGCTTATTAGTAGGGCGGACAATTAGACTTTTTTTTCTTTTTTTTTTTACATAAGTCAGTCTGCAGTTTCAGAATCTGCTATCGGTTTTGCGCTAGCAACTATAGTTTAGTATATATCCCTGTTTAAGTGCCTTATGTTAAGTGTACTTTTCTCCCAGCACCTCTCACTGTTCTATATAGAACCCGATGGCACCAGTAGGGAGAAAGCGTTCCATTCTAACTCCATTGTTCTGCGTTATCAATTTCTGAATCTCCATAGAGATCTGAACCAATGAGATCAATGCTTATGAATATGTGGCGGGAATTTGGCTCAGTTTACGTTTAAATTAAAAACTTTGTGTGCATGCACATTCTGTTGATCAGTCTTACTTTTATTAGCTTCTATATTAAAAATATATATTTAAATTTTTTCCCCCCAAAGTTACATCATTCGAAAGAGCACAATCTGTTCTACCTTATATGTATATTTCCGAAAGGCTCCATTTACTACCACAAATATATGCAGGAAAAATGTGAAGTCTGATCTTGGAACGTTTAAAAAATTCCATTAATTTCAATAGATTTTTTTGTAGTTAGTACCCTAGTTCTTTTCAACCTCAACTATCAAAAATATATATTTTACAAATGTAACATATAATAGCTTATTGGAAAGGAAGACAAATCAGTCTTTAATTTAAGATTGTTTGATCTGGGTGCCACCTTGCCCTCAAAAATTCAACACACCAAATAGTTTACATTGAAGAGAGGCCATTTTTCTTGGTTCCACTGGGTTAGTTAAAATACTGTTGCGCAGAACGCACTCTTTGAACTTTCCATTCAATTTGTTTCCTATTGCCTTGCGCTAGAATTCCAGCGATTCCGGCAGTTTTTCGGCTGAGCCCAAAGTCAAGAGTGTTATATTGTCCACCCTACCATTAGTGATATTTTATATTTTGTTTTTTCAGGGAACTGGTTTTATAATAAGAATCCCTTGTTTAATTGACTTAAATCATGGTTGATGCAAGTAATTTGAAAAAACAATTGAAAGGAAATGATATTATTTTAAACAGTTGAGCAGATGATGTATTATGAAGTGGTACATAAATACTGTAATTCCAGTTTGACAAAATTATATCCACTGTCAAAGTATTTTTGTAATAAATTCATAATTACCGATAGCTCTCACAGATGACTTGGGTCTTACTCTGGAGACTATTTTCCTACTAATCACAATATTTCTATGGAATAAAACATTTTCAAAGTCTTAGATATTCAGTATAAAAACCGAGCAATGTTTTATTATAAATAATGTAAACACGCACTATACAGTCCAGAGTCGTTGGACACCCTTTTAAATGATTGGATTTGGATATTTCAGCCACTCTTGTTGCTGACAGGTTTATAAAACTGAGCAAACAGCCAAGCAATCCCCATAGACGAACATTGGCTTTTAACGTGGCACCATCTTAGTGAGTTCGTCAGATAAGGAAAAACAACAGCTCAGGTGGCTTAGCATCCGCACACAAGCAATACAAGCCAAAATCACCATGCGCAATATTAAGCATTGGCTGGAGGGTTTAAAGCTCGGCCATTGGACTCGGGAACAGGGGAAACCTGTTCACTGCTGTGAAGAATTGCATTTCACCATCTGGCAGTCTGGGTTTGACTGTTGCCAGGAGAAACCCACCTGCCCAAATGCATAATGCCAACTGTTAGAGGAGGAATAATGGTCTGGGCCCATTTTTCATGGATTGAGTTAGGCCCCTTAGTTCCAGTGAAGTAAAATTTTTACTCTACAGCATAAAATGTTATTCTAGACAATTCTGTGCTTTCTGGCAACAGTTTGGGGAAAGCTCTTTCCTTTTTCATCATGACAATGCCGCCGTGCGCAAAGTGAGGTATATACAAAATTGGTTTGTTGTTATCAGTGTGGAAGAACTTGAATGGCCTTGCAGACAGCCCTGACCTCAAACCCATAAAACATCTTCAGGATGAATTGATCGCCGACTGCAAGCCAGGCCTAACTGCCCTTCAGTACCTGACTTCTTTCATAACCCCTTAAAGCGGCAATATTATAATTTTTTTGCATTTTCCTACTTTGTACTACTGTTATTCAAGTTTCCAGTCCCACAAATTTGACTCAATGTGAAGAAGACCCTTTTATACACAATTTTATACATGCATTACACTAAAAGCAGAAAATGTCTGATAAAAACCAAACCAAATCTAATCCAAATAATTTCTCAGCCTTGGAGTCCACACCCAAAGAATCTTCTGTGTCACCTCACAGCACTTCCTCAAAAACATTGTCTGCATAAAAATATCTCCTCCAAGCCATTTCAAAATGCTGAGCAGGGTAGTAGTACTTAAAAATGTTTTTTCCTCGCATATTTGTGCTTGTTGGGGGCTGTCAGAACACCTCAGCTTCACAGCACATTTGTTTCTATGTAATTAGCTTGTTTACCATCCCCGACCGTCGTCTTGTGGGGTCAATAAACTTTTCAGAGTAAGATAGGCACATCTCTACATGTAGAGATGTATACAGTATAAGATGTTTTCCCCCCATAACATATAAAAATGATGACGCATGGGTTTGTTTTTCTAATGCGCAGTTGAATTTGAACGCATTTCTTCGTACACATAATATATATATATATATATATATATATATATATATCAATGGAAAGCTTATAATCCGTAGATTTAGAAAATCTTCAAATAATTAGCTATATCTGGTCTAAGAAGAAAATACACATTTTCTTCTTTTTTTTCTGTTTTCTGTTCTGGAAGAATATTCTGGAGGAAATTCTCTTCCTTAGAAATGTTTAATTGTCCCTTTACATTTTGTTGAGTCACCCCGTTCCTAGCGCTAATGATCTTAGATTTCAAGGTTAATGTCAGCAATGCATGAGTGCATCTGCCACTATTTGAAATATATGTCTGAACACATATTTTTTAGGGAGACTGTTTGCCTGTTACCGGACCTAGCCAGTCTGACCGGGATTCCTTGGATTGCCTTTAATACTCTGTCTGCCTGTGTATATACCTTGCCTGTCTTTGAGACCTGATCAACCCACCATTAAACTCTGGGCTCTCCTCCGTACAGTCACATTAAAATCACTGTCAGGTACGGGGTAGGAGGGACACAGTCACAGACCAAGGCACATTGAGGAGTGAGGGTCTAATCAAACAGGTATAAAGATACAAAAACAGCAGGTAAGCTCAGAATCCAGGGACAGTCAGGGTTAAAAAAACAAAAACATAATTCAGTGATCAAAAATGATTGTCAGAATCAGGGTCAAAAACAAGCAGGGGTCACAACAGGCAATAGAACAATGAAACGCTGGAAAGTCTCAGGTAAAAATACTGGCACAATCTGGCAGAAATCAAAGGGAAAGGCAGGGTATAAGTAGTGGAGTCAACTGGGCAAAACAGGTGAAGCTTGTGAGATACTAAATGTTCTCTGGAGAGGGGTGTGGTGGAAGGCAGGTGGGTAGGAGTAGGGAGTGGGGAAGCCGGATGAGGGAACGATCTAGGATGTTGCGGGCAGGAACCCAGCACCTTTCCTCTGGTCCATAACCCTCCCAGCCGAAGAGATACTGGACCCCTTGACCACGCCGGTGGGCGTCAAGGAGGCATCTGATAGTATAGCCAGGGGAACCGTCAATGATCCTAGTTCGCCCGCTCAGTCTGGCCATTGGTTTGGGGTTGGAAACTGGAGGATAAGCTGACGGAGAGACAGAGGAGTCTGCAAAAACTGAGAGATAAACTGTCAGAGATAACGTCAAAAGGTAAACCATAAATCTTGAAAACATTATTTACTATGTTATTTACTAAAGAAACCACTCTTTTTTTGGCAGACAGTAGTTTGGCCGGGGGATTAAATGGACTGACTGTGAAAAAGGTGGTGTTAACGTCAGATGGAGGGAGGAAATGTGGGAACAGAAACGTCTTGCATGGAACGCGCAGTTCTAGGGAAAAACTAGAAGGCTAGAAGGGAAATTTTCCGGAAGAGGTTCTGGCTGAGAGGTGTTGCACATCGCATTTTCAATGTCCCACTCCACTGCAGCACTGGGTTTCTCTGAGATAACGTACTGCAGGAGAGGGCGTCAGGTTTGGTTTTCTGGGAGCCGAGTCTCTAGGAAAGCACAAAATTTAATTGGGCAAAGAACAGGGTCCAGTGGGTTTGGCAACAATTGAGGGCTTAGCCGTCTTAATATATTCAGGGTTTTTGTGGTCAGTCCAGACCAAAAATGGAACCTCTGTGCCCTCTAGCCAGTTTTGCCACTCATCAAGGGCAAGTTTTACAGCTAAGAGTTCATGGTTAACAATGTCATAATTCTGCTACCATAGGTGTGAGCCGGTGAGAAAAGAAAGCACAGGGGCGCAGTTTGTCATGGGACAGAACCACCCCTACCCCCAATAACTACTCCCGCTGGGCGGGATCGGGAAGAGTCAGGATGGGTTCAGTGGTGAACGGAGTCTCGAGATCACAGAAGGCTTGAGTGGCTTAGTCTGTCCAGTTGAACCTGGTTGTAGTCAAGGTGAGAACGGTGAGAGGCACAGCAATTTTGCTGTAATCATGCACAAATCTCTCAAATAAAATTTGCCAAAGCTAGGAAATCTCTGGAGGTCCTTACGGGTGTCAGAGACGGCTTTGACCTTTGCTGCATCCATCTGGATCTCACCAGCTGAAACAATAAATCCAAGAAAGGGCACTGTTGGTTAGTGGAAGGCACACATCTCCACCTTGTCATCCAGGTATACAAAAACAAACTGGTTTATCATGTCTCACAAGACATTGTAAACCAGGTTAGTCAACCCACAGGCGGGGGGCATAGTACCTGGCAACAGGTCAATGGCACAATCATATTGACGATGAGGGGGCAGAGACATAGCTTGAGCCTTGGAGAAGACAACCTTGAGGTCATGGTAATCGAGAGGCATAGAAAAGAGATCTGGAAATCCTTCCTGTGATACAGAGGGTAGCGAAAAAGAACACTAGTCAGACATGAAGCAGTGGGAGTGACAGAATGAGCTCCAACCCAAAAAAAAACCCAGTTAATGTGCAGATTATGTTTCACCAGTCAGGGGTGTCCCAGTACCACTGGGACAAGAGGGGAGATAAGAACATAAAATACAATCTCCCCTGAATAGATAAGTGCTGTCAGGGGGTATTGCTGACCCCTACACAGGAGCGTGGCCTGAAGGAGTGTGCTAAGGGGCGTCTACACAGGAGTAACACTCACCAGTACCCTGGTACCCTTGATCTACTGGAGAGCGTCACCTTTTACAGGACAGGTGGCCAGGAAGTGTCCCGTATGGCTGCTGTACAGATCAGATCTGATGTTAAGTCTCTCCTCAGGGGACCGGTGTGCGGTTGATGATGGTCTGGTGATGAGGATGTCATTCCTCTGATGGCCAAAGGGCTGTATTCCTGGAACTTTCCTGGCGTCGTTGGTTCAACCGCTTGTCTACTCGGATTGCCAAATCCACCAGATCATCAAACGAGGAGGGCAGCTCACGTCCTTTATATCCTCGGCCAACCCATTAAGGAACGTTTCACACTGGGCAGCTGAATCCCATCCACATGTGGCAGCGAGGGTGCGGAACTCTGTGGCATACTCAGAGACTGACCGTCACCCCTGGCAGATCAGGAGTAGCTGACGGGCAGCTTCTTTTTAATGCGTGGAGTGGTCAAAAATCTTGTGCATCTCATTCAAAAATGAAGAGTAGTCAGTACAAAAAGGAGAGTTGGCTTCCCACACTGCTGTACCCCACTATCTTGCCCAACCAGACAGCAGTGTGATAACGTAAGCTTTTTTAGCTCACTCAGTCGGGAAAGTGGATGGTTGCACTCAAGCACTAATGAATATTGGGATAAAAATGGCCAGCAGGTGTCGGGGTTACCAGCATAGCATTCGGGGAAGGCAGACAGGGCTCTTGCAAAGGCTGGGTCAGTGGAGCAGGGGTAGGTGGAGTCGCTGGAGATGGCTGAGATGAAGCATGCGTCAGCTGAAGCTGCTGTATCTGCGCAGAGATCTCTGTCATGTTGGCAGCAAACGACTCCAGTGCCTGTGGACGGAATCAAACTAGGTCTGATGCTTCCCCAGCATGTCACCCAAGGGTGACGAGTGGAAAACTGCCTTCATCACCAGCAGTGGTCACTATAACGATGTGCTGCGTGACTTCCTCCAATGTACTATCCTAGTCTACGTTGACGATATACTAATTTACTCCACCGCCCCTCAAGAACACGTCCAACATGTCCATCAAGTCCTTTACTGCTTATACGTGAAAACAGAGAAATGTGAATTCACGATCTACTTACTGGGTTACGCCATCCACAAATCGGGTATCCAAATGGACGAGAGCAAAGTCTAGGCTGTTACAGACTGGCCACTACCAGGGACAGTCAAAGAACACTTTGCAAACTACTACCCTGCTAAAAGTCTCCCCCTGTAGACCTGGAACGATGCCGCCATTCAAGCGTTCACCCACCTCAAGACCCCTCTTTACCAGGTCTCTGATCCTGAAACACCCCGCCCCCTTGCTGGGTGGGGGCTGTTGTTTCACAACAGCATGGGAATTCGAGCTCCATCCCTGTGCCTTCATCATGGATGTACCTGCCAATGACACGACAGAGCACCTCAACAATGGTATGGTTTAAAAAAAAAAAAAGATTTAAAAACATCACTCAGCAAAGCATATTTCATACAGAAGTCTATGGGAAACCCATCCGGTTCAGGAGATTTACCACTCTACATTAATCTATCAGCCTGAGTTATTTCATCATGCGATAATGGCTCCTCTAGATGATTTTTAGATTGTAGATCAACAGCTGGAATAATGAGATTCTCAAAAAAAGACTCAATTAACAAAGGATCTAAAGCCGATTCCGATGTGTAAAGAGCCGAAAAAATTTAAAATTGATCATTGATCTCCTGCTGGTCTGTTGTAGGATGGTAAATTCATTTGTGGGATCAAATTCAAGGCTGCAGAGTGGCACAACTGGTGTGCCAGAATTTTGCTGGCCTTGTCACCATGTTCATATATTGCAGATCGAGATTTGGTCATTAATTGTTCTTCCTGTTTTGTGGAGTGCAGGTCAAATTCTATTTGCAAGGACAATCTTTGTTTATAGGGATCTAGGATTGGAGAGCTAACATATCAGTTAATTCTGACAGCGACCTGTTCTGATGATACACAAGTGGACAGACAGAAGCAGAAACTCATTAATATATAGAAATGTTTGTTATAAAAATCTCATCAACATTCACTGTAGTAATCCAGTTTCTCTTAATAAACTGACTAGTAATTTTCACACTAATAAACTTAATAAATCTGAAAACAAATTGAGAATTGGTTTACTAAATATTAGATGTTTAAACTCAAAGGCCAGTCTTGTGAGTGAAGTAATAATGGACAATTATGT
>JAOYSI010000939.1:0-17632 GCA_025775065.1 Hiodon alosoides
AGATTTTTCTCAAATATTTTGTTTTTGTTATCCCAGAAAAATTTTTTTGCTATATTTTTTCTGTGCCTGTGTGATAATGTCCCCCCCCCCCCCCCCAGTAATGACAGAGGGGAATGTGCTGAAAACTCCAGTACGTTTTCTGTGTGCACTGGTGAACCACGGCAAGCTTCATGACGTAGACCAGTGGGATCTGATTATCATGCATGGAAAGGGCCCATCCAAGCTATTCTGCTTTCTGCTGTGTTTTATTTTATTTATATACGCTTTATATATTTTTTATACATTTACCGGCTTTGAGAATACAGAACGCATTTTGACACACTAATAGAGGAAGTTGAATAAAATGGTATTGAATTCAAGCCAGAGCGAGCTGGCGGTTGGGGGAGGGGAGTGTTGCTCCTTTCCCCCGCACGCACAGGTAAATTATCTCGTTAGTTTACCAGAGGGGTGTGAGTGTAAACGGTCACCGGGGGGGGCGGGGCCTTCACAAACTGCCGCGGTCGGCATTATTCTCGCGCAGCACAACAAAACAAATCACGTGCGTCGTGTGCAGCTGAGTGGAAATGACGGGGCGCGCTTTCCCGCAGTCACCTGTGAATTGAAAGGATTTTTTCCCCCCATTATAGAAGCATGGCTTTTTCCCTTTAAATTATCTTCTTTTAGATTTGGTCAAATAGACTTATTTGCATTTTGCATTCTGATATAATGTTGAGTATGCCCAGGGAAGTGTACATGGATTCCCTTTAACCACTTGCCTCCATGCTGGAGATATGGGAGTGAAAAATATCATTTTTTTGCACAGTAACCCAGGGCAACCATACTGTAAAATCAACCCTACATCACCCAAATGGCTATAGGACAATCTCCTTTGAAATAGTACAGTGTGACAGCTTACCCTGGACCGAATGTTCTCTTATGTCTGTAAATTATTGTATGAAATGTCCCAAGTGCCCTGCAGTTTGGACACCAGGCAGGGAAAGAACTTATGCCATCATGCTTCATTTTCCAGTGAAACAAGGGGCGGAATCTCAAGAAACGAGCATATTGTTTACCCCAGTGCAGCAACAACCGGAATTTCCGCACGCGTGTACTCTGGATGGGAGTCTCGTCTCCCAGCGTGCACTGGGCTTTCCAAAACAACCGAGAGGATTGGCTCCATGTGGAGGCCACGGCTCGTGGGAGATGTTCCCGTGAGTCTCTTTCTCTCCCTCCTGCCGAAACGGGGATGAGTGTGGGCGAAGGAACAAGGACACCCTGGGAAATCCGGGTCACCTGTGTTTACTTACCAACTGAGGGGAAACACTACGAAAGCCCCTCCCACCTGCGTCAGCTGTGAGCATCACAATGGACCTTTATTAAAAAGGGGTGGGATTATTCCAGCCAGGTGTGGCTTTAGACTCAACCCTGTGTCTGCGTTCCTGCTGGAATTGGCTTTTAGGTAGCAGTTCATCATCAGTAATACAGGAGCATCAAACAGAATTAACTGGCTTCATTAACAGTATTCTACCGTATTCAGGCAGAAGGTTTAGTAGAGCACAAAGTGTACTAATTAGATAATTTAGTCTTGGACCCTATCCTTCTGTTCGATAGACCCTCGTTATTTTTTTACCTGGTTAATTGCCGCTTAATGTTTTCCCCAGAACATGACCTTTATGTAAATCAGGGGAGACTATATAAAATGTATTTAACGGGAGAGAGTCTTTGAATCAATAGCCCAAGCTTAATTAATTTTTCTTTTCTGTTTTGTAAAATAACCACCACTCACGCTGCAGTGCGCTGAGGGCTAAATCACCACGAGGTGTGGACACCTGGTGGGATTGTCGGATAACAGGCAGGTGAGCGGTGATGGCTCACCTCAGGAGAGCTGCGGGGAAAAACAGCTGGTTCCATCACCTCCACCTCTCCCGCTGGGGTCCTGTGGCCACACATATTCACGCCTGCCAGTACAGTACAGACACACGCACACACACACAAAATATTCTGATATGATACTATTTCAAGATCAATAAGCAAATGAAACGCATGTTTTATCTTCCTTTTGTTGAATGCAATTAATAAGTAAAATCACTTAAAAATCTACGTGCGTCTGTCTCCTGTTTAAACACTATTTCTAATTTATGCATCTGTAGTTTGTAGCTGATTTAATAGATTGCGTCACTCTGATCTGCCTTTAAGATGCAAACCGCTTGCATTAAACCAGAAAATAATGAGCCGTTTCAGTTGCCCAGATCTACTGTTTTTAGCTTTAATCCAAAGCAGCTTGTTACATCAGACCTTCACCTCAATTCAGCGCCCATAACAGGAGTTAGTTGCCGACTCCGTCCCTTGCCAAACTCCTCAATCTCGGTCTCAAAGGTCTGGTATTTCCCCGAGATGTGGAGTCCCGAGCAAGGCGAGTGTGATCGGAGGGGAGAAATGTGTCCCCAACTCAGTGTTCAGGTAGAAGATGTTAGGAGTGCCGGTGAAAGACCACCAATTACGGCACAAGAATACGCCGGCCCGACAAAGAGCTCTTCATTTGCAGTGACATTGATTGTTCAATAGCACTGCAGCCTCTGCATCACAATGTAGCTCCTGGCTCTTTCGTTTGGAGTAGGAATAACTCCTCTCCTGTCCCGTTTTGTCTTTGTCACCCAGGTCGTCTCCAGGCTAATAACACGGCTGCCATGCTTGGGAGAGCACTCCTCATTATACCAAGTCCTTAATGTGGACCAGATGAATAATACCTCCTAGTTTTGTTTTTTTGTGCTTTTTTAGAGGCGGTAAAGTCTGATGTACAAATGAGGTTTGCTGAGATTGATTTTAATGCCATTACTGTGTTCTGTCTGCCCGTCGCCCTCCTTTGTGCTTTAATGATTACTGTGTCTGAGTCTGAGTCACTCGGGCCCTGCCCTCTTCTCTGTCTGTCTTGTCCGTCTTCACTTTTCATTGGGTGGGTTTCAAAGCTCCAACAGAGCCTAAGCGCTGTCCCAGCAAGAAGAGAAAACAGCGCCACGCGGAAACCCCATGTTTAACTTTCATCAGAGGTTGAATCGAGGCGTCTTTGTAATACATACATCACTGTCATAACAATGTTCTGTTGTGTCAGTGTTTTGACCGCTGTAACTATGCAGTGATGTTGTGGTCACGTTGGCAACGCCTTCCCTAAAGCCCATTTCTGTCTGTTTTTTTCTTTCTCTCTGACCTGGGCCTAGTTCTTTCAAACTCACTTTGGACTGCTAAAAGCCTCCACCCAGCCTCTGCTGCTAAGCCATTTTGGCTCATCAAAGATTTATACCTGCTCGGGAAAGATTTCCCTGCCTTTTACAATACAAAGGTTGACCTTTCTAAAATAAAATACGGAGCAAACTAAGCCGACAGAGCTGGGATGATGTCTTGCCAGCATTGCTGACCAGAAGAGTCGAGTGACCTCCGAAGGCCACAATCCCACGAACCACTGCCATGGTTGGGTTTCATCTGCTAGGCAACTGCACCGCGGTCCCTGTGAGCGGACAGGATGCATGTTTGTAATCTATGTAATCTGTCTCTGGTGCGCGAGGAGGAAGCCACACTGTCATTGATTCATGGTGTTTACTCCCTGTGTAGCGCTGCCGTGTCGGAATCGTTGGTTTACACGGAGACGTAACAGACTTGCATGAAGGCAAGCTGTACTTTGGGTGGTTGGGAGAGAGGGGAGGACAGGCTCTGTCAGCTTTAAAGCCCGCCGCGTCTCCAGCCTCCACGCTGGCCGGCTCCCTCTCGTCCTCACGTTTAATGCCGGTTTCCCCCCGAGGCGCTGAGGACAGCAGCTTGCTCCCCGTGCCTCTTCGATTTTCTCTCACGCCAGTCGCAGACGGGGTGGGGGGGGGGGCGGGCTGACTTAAGCACCAAAGGGCTTTGCTGAGCCCTGGGAGTGACGGCCCCATGCTGGACCTGTCCAATGTCCTCTGATACGGGAGCCCAGGATTTACCCCCCCCCTGTTGGCTTTTTTACTCGTGGGACCATACGCTTGGACCAAACACTTATCCCCGCTAGCCTTTCATATCGTGCAAACCCAGTCTGCAAAACGTGCCATAGAAGATCCTTTAACAAACTGACCCGTTCCCGTGATGTCTTTCATCCTGCCTTATCGGGCAGTCTTATCGGACACCACCTCAACCGGCAGGCTTGGCTGATGGGAGAGACGTTAAGTTGCTGTGTTGGCACATGAAGCAGAGAAGACATCTAATGTACCCTTTCATGATTACCTTAACAACGTTCAATTCGATGCCTATTCCTCCCCGTAATGGTTTCCTTCCTCCTCTGCAATCGCCGTGCCTATTTTAAAAGGGATTTCATTGTGCTATTGATTTGTTTTTTTCCCCCCCCTTTTCTACTCTACGTGCTCTTAGACTCTTGATTGCTGTGGGATTTAGTGCATTTCCTCAGTTGTCCTTTGGGGCAAATTTCATTTACAAAACAAGTGTTGTGTATATGAGCACAGGCTCTGTTCAGGTTGGAAAGTGTTGCAGAAATAAGAGGGCTGGGACACACCTCTGCTGCCGTTTGTGGGGGAAATTGGTCTGAGTCTGTAAGTGTTACTGTTGGCTGAGATCCCAGTGCCTTTTCTTCTGTTGCTAAAGAACAGAGTTGTGTTGGGGGGGGTATTCAAAGCCTTTGATTTTGAAGGCTAATAAGGGATGTGTTTGGATACATTGGATTTAGTTTTGGTTTATGTAAAACCAGATTTGCTGACTTGACTTGTGATTCTGTGGTAGAAGCTTTCCCACTAGGGCTGTTCTTTCTCTCGCCCTAACTTCCACCCCCCCACATACACCTCCCTCATCTTCTCTCGCCCTTACCCCTCTAACTTCCACCCCCACACACACACCTACCTCATCTTCTCTCGCCCTAACTTCCACCCCCACACACACCCTCCTCATCTTCTCTCGCCCTAACTTCCACCCCCCCACACACACCTACCTCATCTTCTCTCGCCCTAACTTCCACACACACACACCCTCCTCATCTTCTCTCGCCCTAACTTCCACCCCCACACACACACCTCCCTCATCTTCTCTCGCCCCCTCTTCCTCTACGTCTCTGCCCATCTGACACAAAACGTGCAAATCCCGGGCGTGGCCCACAAATACTGGCCGGAGTGTTGTCTAAGGACCGCCACCCCTCACCGCCGACCGCTCACCCTAAGGCCAACCACTCTGATACCCCTCAACCAGCTCAGCTCTGCACTGACTGCCATTCAAGCGCAACTTATTATTTTTATTTAGTTTCTTTGCTGGCATTCTAGCAGTAAGAACCTAATTAAACTGAATTACAAAGCCTATTACAACCAGACAGGCGCGGATCATAAAAGCGCAGTGTTCTTAAAGGAGCACGCAACGGCAGGCTGCACGACCAGCAACGATAGACCTCTACAAAGGCAAGGTAAGATACGATACGTCTTTTTCATAAATAAACAAATCTGCCCCACCTGACAAGTAAACATTATCGTATCCCTCGGGTGGACAAGAGCTGTTCACATTTAAAAGGAAAATGAGTGGAAATGGGTGGGAAAACTCATTTGTAATCCCCTTTCCCCATTGTTGTGTAAAAAAGGACTAGTAATGCGCTCTAATGGTTTCTTTCCCCCCTCTCTCTCTGAATTTGTGCACTGCAATTCCTGCCAATTAAGTATTTTAATTAAAACAGAATTGGAGAGAGAGAGTGCTGAGCGATAACGTTGCGATGCGGACAGGCGAGAGAGAGGACTCCAGACGGTTAGGTGTAATCCCGTTTCTACTCATGTCTACCCAACAAACCCATGTGGAGAAAGGGCTAGCACGCCGCTCCCCCATTAGCACGGCCATCTCTGTCTTATTGTCTTATTATACTAAGGCCCCACCTCTGCAGGCACGATTTTCAGCAGCTGTATTGACAAGGCTTGGGACTACGTTTCGAATCGACCGGCTCGGCAGGAGGAACGCCTTCAAAATGTTCCCAGAAGGCTTTGCTTTGTCGCAAGGCTCGGGGGCCAGGGCTAAGCATGCGTCAAGTGATTGACAGCCTGCGCAGGTGTCTAGTACTAGGTGAGTTTGTTTATTCTGTGGAAGCCAATGAGAAGTCCATACACGTGTTGTTCAATCTTAAATTGGATCTCCAACCATTTGCTTCTGCTGTCATGATAAAACCACTTTGGTTAGTCCGGTTAGTGGAAACTGTGTGTTCGGCAATTGTATATACAAGACACAAATCAAGTCGTGAATGGGATGAACTGTTGCATTTTGGCTCTGGATTTTTGGATTTGTGCGATGGATATATCCACAGGGAAAGCATTGAAAGCATTTTTTTTTTTGTTGGCTGGGTTTAACAACAAAACTGTAGGAGAGCTGGCCGTAAACCCCACGGCCCCCATATATTTTCACCGAGCTGAAAATGAACAGTGAGCTAGAGATGCTGGTACTGGTGGCGCAGTAGAGCGTCAGTGGCGCTGTAGAGCGTCAGTGGCGCTTTAGAGCGTCAGTGGCGCAGTAGAGCGTCAGTGGCGCTGTAGGGGTTGGTGGTGGTGTTACTCACCATCGTGAAGTGAAGCGCTTCAGTTGTGCTCTTTATTTATTTATCTCCAGTGATTAGACTTCACAAAGCTCTAAATCCAGTCGCAAGCCAGTAAATCGGTTCTTTAAAGCAGTGGCTTTCAATCCGGAGTCATGGAGGACCCCATACCAGGAGGTTTTCCATCTCTCTTTAAATAGCTATCTTCGGGACTGGGAGTAAACTCTAATTAGTTGAATAATGCCAATTGTTATTCGATTTATGGGCTTAATTACCAGGCACACATTGGGCCTCCAGGACTGGAATTGAGAACCACTGCTTTAAACAATGAGCTAATTTAAAACCGGTGGTGCCTGGATCCATGAACTCCAATCGAGTCAAATCCGTTAATCGGAAATGAAGGCGTGGGAAGTGGTTACAGCAGAATCATTCATTCCCTTTGACATAATGCAGGAATAGATACATTTATGTGTGTGTGTGTGTGTGTGTGTGTTATTCAATCAAGATGCAGGCCAAGTCAACAGCTCCGGCACAAGAAGATAGCTGTCCATGCTCTAAAGGTGCTGGCAATGCGTTCTCTAGCTGAAGCCTGTCCGTAACGTTATAGCAACATTTAAGAACACTGCCAGAATACAATGCTGAAGGCTATTGGGTCTAAGCGATGCAAGCTGTGCCCTTCTCAGGCTTGTTTCTGAATGGATACGTTTTTTGTGATGTCAACATGACTGTTCAGGGCCTACAATGACGCCCATCATTTTGGTTAATCACTGTGCTGCCAGTACAAATTACTGAGTGTATACAGAACTGAAGTAGTGCCCGGTAATGAGTGGTTATTATAAAAACACTGCCTTCAATCACAGAGTAGTCTACTGTGGCCGCCACCGCGGTCTTCATTGATGGATTAGCCCTAGCCTGGAGCGTCGGAGGTATGGGCGCTGGACACCGTACCCCTATAATGGGACACTATATCGACGTGGCGGTGTAAATACGCCAGGGAAATCCTGGAAACCTGGAAAGGGAGTCACGTGGCTGATTGCGGTGCGGTTCGGTAGTGAACACTGAACTAAAAATCTTGCTAGACTCCCCCTCGCAGGTTCCACAGAAATAACAAACTAAAACAACAAAGACAACCAGAAAAAGAAGTCCCGCGAGGGGGAAACAAAACAAATTAAGTCCGACACTTTAAACACTTTAAACAGCTTTTCAGCTCTGCGTCTCTTGGTTGGCAGGAGAGCGATTTCTTGCTCTCTCTCTCTGAACCCAGGCTGAGAAGAAAGACAGGTTTAAAACGGGTGGTGATAATGGTTTTTATCCCTAGCGGGTGCCGATTGGTGGGTCCCTATTCAGCCCTCGTGTGCCACACTGATGAAACCCACATTCTCGCTCATAGGAGTAGTTTATTTGTGCTATTTATGTCCGTTCTGCTGTAGGATTGCATGATGGCATTTACTTTCTGAGGTTTTGAACTCTAAGTCCTCATTTCAAAAAGTGACAGAATAAGTTAGGTTCCCTCAGGTGAGAATGTTTATTTTGGTGACCTGTGTCATTTAGCAAGAAGCCAGGTAATTCGGTACCCGCTTGATTGCAATGGGATAGGTGGGTAGACTAACCTCTGCTCTCTAAGCTTTATCAACTCCCCAGCTTCATCCCGCTCTCCAATGTCAGCATCTCTCCCTAGCTTCATCCCGCTCTCCAGCTTCATCATCTCTCCCCAGCTTTATCCCGCTCTCCAGCGTCAGCATCTTTCCCCAGTGTCAGCATCGCTCTCCAGCTTCATCTCTCCCCAGCTTCATCCCGCTCTCCAGCGTCAGCATCTATCCCCAGTGTCAGCATCTCTCCCCAGTGTCATCATCTCTCCCTAGCTTCATCCTGCTCTCCAGCTTCAGCATCTCTCCCCAGCTTCAGCCTCCCTCCCCAGCTTCATCATCTCTCCCCAACTTCATCCCGCTCTCCAGCGTCAGCATCTTTCCCCAGTGTCAGCATCGCTTTCCAGCTTCATCATCTCTCCCCAGCTTCGTCCTGCTCCCCAGCTTCATCATCTCTCCCCAACTTCATCCCGCTCTCCAGCGTCAGCATCTTTCCCCAGTGTCAGCTTCATCATCTCTCCCCAGCTTCATCCTGCTCTCCAGCTCCAGCATCTCTCCCCAACTTCATCATCTCTCCCCAGCTTCATCATCTCTCCCCAGCTTCATCCCGCTCTCTAGTGTCAGCATCTCTCCCCAGCTTCAGCATCTCTCCCCAGCTTCATCCCACTCTCCAGAATATCTTCTTAGATATTAGAATAAGGAAAAGTTATTAAAGGGAACTTAGGAGTGGACACGCAGTACCAGGTAAAATATCCCAGAGAATCTGAAGGTAGAAGGGAATAAAGTCCCTTATGTATATTGTTCTTCACTTTGCCTTTGTTTAAAAGACTACAAAATAGAAATTATCTGCTGTGACTTTCTCAGACAAAGACAATATCTCTTCCATTAATGATGCCTAACTATCGTGGAAAGAGCTTAGCTTACAAGAAGTAAGATAACACAACTAGATAAAACCCTGTACATCATGTGATGTAAATTGTCAGCATTTTCTTTAACGCAGTACAAACAGTTTCTATGGTAACGCGGCATTGTGGTGCGTGCGTTCCGTTTTTGCACATAGTCGGTTGGCTTTCATGTTTCAATTATTTTTTTAAACGATTTTGCATTAGGTGGATTTGATAAGATTCTTATTCTCCTGAATAATAGCCTTTGAATGAAACTTCGCAGGGGCTTGATGGCCTTCACTGAACTGTGGCAGAGCCCGAGTGTTTGTGTTTGATAGACGGCTGCTGCGCCTCTGACCAGAATATGAATCGCAGCATAGAAAGCTGATTATTATTATATAAGATCAAATATATTTCCACTCCCGCTATTTTTTGTTAACGGTATATATCATAGCCCATATTTCTATTTATCATCTATTTATAATCATATTCAGCCAAAAGGATACAGTGTTAAATAAAAAGGAACAGGAAGTGTATAATGCTGTTCTTGTTTTAACCAGTGTGTGTTGTTAATAAACATCACATTTTAGTTATAAATCCCTCTTGTGGATCAAATGGAAACGTCCTGTTCTATATAAACTTTTTTTTTTTACATTGTTATTATTTTTAAATTATTAGCTGGAAACTGATAATGTTTAATTTATACACCAACACCAAATGCGTTCAAAAAGTGTTTTACGTTTTAGAATTTTTTTTTGTTCCGTTATGGGCAAAATGCCCTGTTATATATTTTTTTAAATATACGGATAAGTGAAGGACCCAGAATAGATCCTTGAGGGACTCAAATCTCTCTTACAGACTAAATCTCTCTTATTGTTTCTTTAGCATACTTTAAATATACTTGTGCATCCAATAGAAGATTTAATGTAAGCTGTGCTTGAGTGTCCATAAAGGCGTTTTCCCAATAAAATTTATTATTATTATTATAAATATTACTATTTCTCCTTTAAGTTAAAAAAACCGCATGTCAGCCTAACAATGAGTTTGGCTGACTACAAGGTGATGGGGCAGTTGATCCTGTGTTTCCTAATTTGCAGCAGCTTGCACTGCACAATGCTTTTGGCAACCCAGGATTAGTCCGGTTATGCGAGCTAAATGAAAATAAAGCTTTTATAAGCTTGAGAGAAATGAAGGATGGGAGAGAGCTCATCACTGCCCCCTACCTGTCATTGAGAAACGGCACTCAAAGTTTCAAGCAAAAGCGATCAGCGCTAACGAGGAGGAGAAGCGCATGTCTTTCACTTCTTTTACTATTTCTCTCTCTCAGCAGGCGGAGAAGGCTGGTCGGGTTTACATTTAAAAGGCTCTCCTCTTTTTTGTCTAATGAAACACACTGGTTAATGCAAAAGTTTTTTTCTGCCTTACCCTGCCAATTATTTATACTAAAGTAACCCGGTGATATCAATTGCTCAGGAGAAAATCCCAAGGCTGCTGTTGTAAGGTCGGAGGGCACCTTTTAACAAAAAAGGTAGCGCAGCAGCTAATTATAGACACAAACCTCCAGGGAAACACTTGTAGCCCTGTCAAATTGTGCTTCCACGCCAGTGTGGGGGAGTGCTTATCGTGCGTACATCACTGTGGAACAGCTGATCAGTCACCTGGATTATGATGGGGGCACTGCACAGGTCCACTTTGTTTAATCATAAAAACTGTGATTTAAGGAGCAGTGGCAGTGCTATTTCCTACCCTGAGAAAGCATTGCCGACTGAAGACAACCTCCCTACCAGGGTGCCAAATGCTTTTGTGTTTAAGCAATAATCTGAACAGCAAGGGATTCGTACGAGCTGGCTGGTCCTCTCGACAGCCAGGTTGTTCCTTCACTGGGTCTTCTGTAAGAGGTGGGTATTCTGTAAGAGGTGCTTTTCTCTTAATGTCAACCACCTCTGCAGTGATAGGGGAGTGGTTTCCCCCCCCCCCCCCGTCTACTGAAACGGCACTCTTCAGGTCTCATCTCTCCCACAGGGATTCAAGAGGCATCGGTTTCCTTTAGGCTGTGAGTCTATTGCACTATAAAGGATCTGTCAGAGTACAATAAGAGCCCTACAATGAGGCATGCTACCTCAGTATTCCATTCCGAGGAAAGCCCTTTTGTGATGTGAATAGAATCTGATGGATGTCTGTGTGGTCCCATAAATTCAGGGAATTTCTGCGGACTTAAGTAACTGTTCTTCCTGTTGCTGGCAGATAAAACACGCGGATGTTGTGTGATGTAAGGAAGCGGTTAAGGAACCAGCACCCTGCTATAGGTCGATCATCCTCTGTGTCTTGTCCTTTCACTCTCATCCTGTCACTCGCCCTCTGTCTCTTGTCCTTTGTCTCTCGTCCTCTGTCTCTTGTCCTCTGTCTCTCGTCCTCTGTCTCTCGTCCTCTGTCACTCGTCCTCTGTTTCTCACCTTCTGTCTCTCGTCCTCTGTCTCTCGTCCTCTGTCTCTCGTCCTTTGTCTCTCGTCCTCTGTCTCTCGTCCTCTGTCTTTTGCCCTCTATCACTTTCCCTCTGTCACTCGTCCTCTGTCTCTCGTCCTCTGTCTCTCGTCCTCTGTTTCTCACCCTCTGTCTCTCGTCCTCTGTTTCTCACCCTCTGTCTCTCGTCCTCTGTCTCTCGTCCTCTGTCTTTTGCCCTCTATCACTTTCCCTCTGTCTCTTGACCTCTGTCTCTCGTCCTCTGCATCTTACCCTGTCTCTCGTCCTCTGTTTCTCGTCCTCCATCTCTCGTCTTCTGTTTCTTGCCCTCTGTCACTCGTCACTTGTAAGCAGATCTTTAAGCATGTAGCAGATGGGGGGGGGGGAGTAATTTATGGAAGTCATGGTATTTATCCTCTGTACAATGTGACCTTAGATGAGACTATAATAGAGACGGTTAAAAGAAATTCATAAAAATCTGACCATTGACTCGTGTGTGTGTGAGTTTGTGTGCATGTAAATATCGACTAGCCAGAGAGACAGGAGGCGTAGCCATATCTAAGGTCTCTCCTTTCTCCTTTCCTCCACAACAGTTATGATACTGTTACACTACTGGTCTCTTACATCCCGTTCCAATTTATCAACCCTCTGGAGCCCCCACTTCCCTCAGCAGGGGGAAGAGTGAAAATCAGTCTGATCAATGGCTCCACAGTTCTGCTCGTCAGGGATTTCATTTCCTCCAACTGACGTGCCATCAATTCTGCAACTTCACAAAGTATAGAAAACGTTCTTTCTTTCCCCAAAAGAAGAAACACACATGCTTACGCACTTATCTCTCTCTCTCTCTCTCTCTTTCTCTCTCTCTCACACACACACACACATCACCTTTTATGAAACAAGGTCCCATTCCCATATCGGTATTGGTCAGTCTGCATTCCAACCGTGCCGTTATGAGACATTAATACGAGGCTTCATAATCCCTTCATAATAATAATACACAGTTTGTTTCATTTTGAGTATTACAACATTTCAGTGGCTACAGTACAGTAACCATTGCTGTAGGCACTTTACTCGACTTACTAAACATGATTGCTGTTATAGTGAAAAACTTTGTGTTGCATTTGTTTATTGCGTTACTGCGATTATAGGCGCTGCTTTGATAACGACGGCACTCCGCTTTGCGACTGCGCATTCGCCACTTCATAGCGCGCCAATAATCGCAGTAACGCATACCCTCTTACTGCTTCATTAGACACAACGGCAACATGCGCTTCACTGAACAAGAAGCAATACATTAACATACACCAGCAGCCTTGTCACGGCTGTGTATCTAATGTTGTCATCTGAGGGTTACTGACAGAGATTAGTCAGTGGGGAAGGTATAGCCTAGCGCCGAGACCCTTTTATGGACTGTGTGGAGACGCTCTGTGTGTAATGTAATGTGTATATGTAATGCTCTTTTTCTTGCGATCAGAAATGGCGCCGTTTATTCAGCACCAAACCACGACCTTCTGATCTCCAAGGTCAAATTGCATAGCCAGTTTGTGTTTCACAATCTGTATATAAACAAAGCGAAACCTGAACTTTGCTTTGTCCCTGATCTAAAAAAAACAAACTGACACTGAGTAGCATTTATGCACACTTTACCCTTTAAAAAAAAGGTTTCTGTGCAGGCTACGCCAGCTGATTTTTATGACAATGGCAGATTAGAACAACTGTACTAATCATCACCGTGTGACCACGAGGCTCACCCTATCTCTATCCGTTTGGCAAACCAAGCTGTGACACTGCCCCTAAAGTTCCAGGGGTACAGTTGCATTAATGGCATGTAAAAGGGGTGAGCTTGGGCCTAATGTAAAAGAGTTGCTCATTAAGCTTGTTGACCACAAGGCCTTGTCGGCTGACGGGGAGGTACACAATCCCCCCACCCTGGCCTCAAAGGTCCTCGGGAACATCAGCCCCTCGCCAACACAAGCGGGATTGTCACTGGAGAGATGAAGAGACTTAGTATATCTGTGAACAAAGACAGTTTTTTTTTTTTATTCTGTTCCTTTCATTTCATATCCTTGCCTTGCATTCCCTGGCAATGTGAGAGCTTCCCTTTCTGGGTAAAGCCGTCTGCTCCAGTTTGCATCTCCCCCCCTTGGCTGCTCCCAGACGAATTGTCGGAGGAGAGGGTCAGACGCGGAGGTGAGGGGAGCGCGGGAGCCCCTCGGGGAAACCTCGGGAGAGGACAAAAAAATACTCTGGGTCCCAAATCAATCCGTATTCATAGGCCAGTCCCAAAACAATACTTGGATACACACGCACACGCACACGCACACGCACATATATATCTCAGTGCTATATATCTATATCTATTGCTAGCCTGCAGATGCTTGTGAAGCAGATAGGCGATACTGGTTAAAGGAGAAACCCAGCCGATTTGCCCACCTTATCCCGGGTGGCGCTCTGCCAGCTTTACTCTGCCAGTCACTGTCTGCATGTGACTTGTGCTGGATTGGGACCAGCAAACTGCAGCCGATGGCAAGTGCCTTTACGGACCGGAACCGATTTAAGACAACCACAATGCTATTAATGAACATGTCCGATTGTGACTGGGAGAGCACGGTGTTGGCAGCGACACTGGGAGGGGTGTGCCTCTCCTCTAATTGGAGCTGAACTTTGCGCAGACTGCTAGCTCAGTGACCAGGATTGGTGGAGACTAATCAGACTTCCTTACCGCCCCCATGTGTGGCAGCATGCCTAGATACACTAACACAATTGCTAGTTTTAAATTACAGTTAAATACAGTGAACGGTAGATAAAAAAAAGGATAAAATTCTTGTTTCCAAATTTAAAATAAATGTATTTCTCCATTTTGGACAGGAATTCCTTTGGCCTCAGCCTTGAGTCGGTCACAGAGCCTCCTTGTTCGTGAACGGTCCAGTCCAAGCCTTGACTCGGATTCGCTTTCAGCGATCTCAAGTACTGGCCTCCGACGTACACGTCTTCCCATCTTTTTGTGCGTCTGTTTCGAACGCCCAGCAGCTGAAATTTCCCTGTTTTATTCAGGGGGTGTTGAAGTTTTCCACCACGTTATATCGCCGGTTCGCGATTTGCCAATTATTTCAAATTACGCCGTTAGCATTTTTGTCAATGTCCCCAAATTTGGGTGCTTTCATTTATAATGCGTTGAGTGAAAAGTTTGGATTCTTAGCATGTCATTAAGAATAACATCATGCAAATCTAGAATAAATGCCTTTTGCTCTTTTCAAATGAAAGGACAAATTATATTATTTTAATACGCTCACACGACAACATATTTTAACATCTGTTGGAGTAATGAAAATATACACATTAGCTGCATTTCCTCAGTTTAGTTTAAAATTTAATGAGACAACGGCCTTTACTAATTGTCACGAGCGACATTTTTACAATCATTTTGTAATAAAGTTGGTCATGAATTTTGCCTATGCAGAACAAAAAAGAATAAAAAAATATTTTCGACCACTGTTTTTAAAGGAAGAGAGGCAGAAAGAACGATCACCCGCTGTAGGTTAGAGACACACTCCCTGAAGGCCTTAAAGCAGAGGCCTGGAGGTAGGCCCGCCAGGCCCCCGTCGCCATGGCAACAAGAGAAGGCCTGGAGTGAGCAGCAGGGAGAAGCCGGTTCCGTCCATTTTCTGGAATTGTCCGTTCAGATCAAAGGCATGAAAGTTTTTCAAAGTCCCCGACTTCAGGCAACCGGTGCCCAGTTCCTTTAATCCAGGCTCTACATTTGAGTTTGGTCCAGAAGAAAACCTGCTCTCTCTTTTTGGCAGCTGTGCCAAAAAAACAAAATGGAAGACAAAAAGGGTTTTCCTCTCTCACTTCCGCAGGTAGGGAATATTCTTTTTCATAGATGTTAAATTCACAGAAATAAGGTTGTTTATCACAGTTATTGAAAAAAGCATGCGGGATTTGACTATACGGATGCTCCCCTTGGTGTAAAACCATTGCAGATGTGGACTTTCATGTTCCTATTTGTGTCAATTTGAATTTCTCCTCCCTGTTGGAGCCAATCAGTTCACAAAGCATAAGATGTCTGAAGTTGTGAGAAAGCTGTGGTCCCATTGCAGATGAGCGTTGCCTTTAAGGGGGCAGATTATAAATGTTGGTACAGGCAAACTTTGATGACTATGTAAAAACGTTGCTGTGACATAATGTGAATATTTCTGTGAGAGAATCACTGTGAGAGAACACCTGAGCTTGCATCAGCACCACTGAGTGAATGGCCCTGCTCTCACTTCCAGTCATGAGACTCGTAATATTTTTGTATGTTTGTAAACTTCTGCATAAATTATTCTCATAATGTTGTTATAATATGTTATCAATGTCGAGATGGCTGCAGTGTTAATTGTACATTGCAGAACTATTGACTCCTGGTTGAGAAACTTTATTTTCATGTTATCTGTGTGGTCTTTTTCTCCTGTTCGACTGCTTAAAACAATTTTTCAGAAAACCCTCAGCTTTTGTGTGCCTGTGCAATTAATTGCACATCCTGTTCTCCACAACAAACAAGCACACACAAACACAAACACAAGCAGACAAATACGCAGGGACAGTTCCCCTCGTAATGAGCATGTCCAATTAAATCCATGCACTCGGATTTCTGAGAAAACAAAGCACATCATGGCACATGTGATCTTGTTAACATCAGTAGTGGAGAAATGTGCTCTGCAGCAGCCAACAGCAGATGGCTCGCGTGTGTTTAGGGGGGGTTAGAGGAGTTAGGTGTCCACACATTCTCAGTAAATTAAAATCATCATGCCTCACGTCCTATGGGGTTTGTGATGCTGGTCTCTGCGAAAAAAGCAACTTCAGTACTGATAACTTTCACCGCTAGCAGACAGCAGTGCTTTTCACTGTCTTGTCTGGTTCGTGTGAAATACCCTGTGTAACTTCCACAATGCGGTGTCCAGTCTGTTTGACACTGTTTCAATGACTCTTTATTCTGACTCCATTCATACAACAGAATACGGTTCAGCAAACCGTTTACAGATCTTTGGCAATCCCGTTTTTATAAAGGCCTTCTATTGAATTCTCCTTGGTCTACGTACTGGCATGCCAGATGTCAGTTCGGAGTTATTATTTCCTTTTGACCGGGATTCGCCACGCGTTCCTCAGTTCTCTTGAAAGATCTCGTGTCGGTAGGACCCTCTGTGACGCAGCAGAGTAATCTGGTCTGTGAAGTGGATCTCCGAAGCCCGGGGCGCTGCGGTGAGTGGCACCCCCATTGTTCAAAGGGGAGACTGAAGTCGGAGCCCTGTGTGTGTAATTAGCTCTGGTCCTGCAGGCAGTGTGGTGGTTGACCACAGAGGACTGCATGGAGACTTTGAGGCCCTGCCTCTGCATCGGAGGGCTGAAGGCTTCACAGGCGCTGAATACCAAAACAGAGAACTTTGCGCTGGGAAATCGCCTGGATGAGCCCGTGCTGCGAGGTACCGGTACGGCTGCAGAGAAGAGTCAGTTGCTAATCTGAAGGCGGATCCTGGAGTTCCCCAATCCGCTTGGTTTTATACACTGCCCTAATTCACCAATGTGATCATCTCCAGTCACCCATAAAAAGGTGATTTTAGACAGTATATAAAACAGGATTTAGGATCTCAAAGGCCGGACTCGGGGACCCCCGGTCTAAATGTTCCTGATCAGGGCCCAAGAGCTATGGTTTTTCTGTCATGATGGGTTCTCTCCACCTTTATCATTTAAGACAGTGCATTCCTTATCTACCTGTATACAGTCCTCTTATCGAACAATTAGATGCTATTTGCTGTCATCTGAATGTAAGAATCAATGCTTACACGAACACAGTTTAGTAGGATTCAGCTTTTGTCTCATAGCTCCACGGTAGAGCGCTCTGCTTATCAAGACTGTGCCTCAATTAACTCAGACAGGATGTAGAGAATCTGATTTTGAATCTGAATCTGATCCGAGGTCTTATATCCTCCTATACGCCAGGAGCTTAAATCCTTTTAACTTTTATTCTAAAAGGATTGGCACAAGATGTTCTCAACAAACAAATAAATTCTTTAGAGAAACAGTGGCTTTAATAACACTGCGTTTCAGATGCAAAACATTTGTCTGTGTGCTTGTGTGTGTATGTACAGTGGGGAGAACAAGTATTTGATACACTGCCGATTTTGCAGGTTTTCCCACTTACAAAGCATGTAGAG
>JAOYSI010000940.1:0-17622 GCA_025775065.1 Hiodon alosoides
CCCTCCCCCTCCCCCTCCCGTTCCCGTTCCCTCTCCTGTGGTCTCGCTGCTGCCTGTGTGCTCGGGGTTCTCTCACCAGGGCCGCCCAGACGCACAGCAGTGATTTCAAAACTTCACCACCGGCAGGTAGACCTCAGAGAGTGATGATACGGGGGGTGATTTTCCTGAATCACAAGACAGTTTGAAGGAAAACAAGATGGAGTTCTCCCACTGCAAAATAAACAGTGTTTGTGATCTTAAATAGAGCCTTAACAAAAGGGCCGCACGTATTGGAATAGAAATTTCAAAGTGTAAAGTAATTCAAATAAATTGCATATCATTGCAGATGTTTTACGACTTGGAGGAAGCCAATCCGGACTAATTTATCACCCTAAATCATTTGTCACCAAAGGAGCGAGACCACCTGTTGATCAGTCAACAGTCGCTCGTTAAAGAGCACTAGAGCGATTGACGTCTGTCATTCATTTAAATGCTCAGATGTTCTACGCTTGAGCCTTCTGCCCTTCCTGCCAGAGAAACAAAGAAACCACAATAACGGCCTGAGTTTATAACTCTGGTACTTAAGTTTGACATCATCAGAGTCACGTGACACATTGTTGTCAAGCACTTTCAGAAGAACCTGGCTCCATGGTGCAGCTCGCTTTAGAAACCAACTTAAATGCAGTGATATGCAGTAACATAGTGCTTCAGAAATGTTTCTATTAAGCCAACCAGTGAATCAAACATGTTCAATATTTACACATAGAAAGGCTTAGATACGTCTACATCCAATCAGCTGTCAGATTGTGTAATTGTGGCACACCAGGGTGTGGCCCGTCCGAGAGCGGGGGGAGACAGGGACACAGGGAAGGGTCACGCCTTTTATTTGGCATCTTCAAGACTAAGCAAACCGAACAAGAGCTTAACAAAAACAAAAACTCAAACAAACCACCCACGTTGGGGAAAACAAAAATAAAAAATATTTTAAACACATTTAAAACCGCTGAAATGATAAGTGCAATGTTAACTGTGTTTTTCAGTGAAATATTTGTGAACATTTGTGTCTCAGAATACCAAAATTTTTCATATTCTACTGTATCATACATTAAGAAAAATGTACCCTGTGTTGAGGTTTTAAACCAGCCAAGTTTTTCAAGGTCTTTTTTTAAAGTTGACAGTTGACAGTTGACAGTTGACAGACCAGCTGCAAGTTTATTTGTTTTTTCACAGCGCTGTTCAACTGAAATTGCAAATCTCTCTCAATGATTTTTTTCCTGTTTGAGTTTTAGACTGTAAGAGGAGGCTTACTTTGAAGCAGGCAACGAATGAGGAACGGGCATCACATTGCGTTGTAAGGCTCATGTGGCGGCTTTGTGTGGATACGGACTATCTAGAGCTCCGCCAGCGAGGTGTCAGGTGGTGTGTTCCTCACAGACACAGGACTGTGGAAACATCATGTCCTGTAATGTTAATTCAGCCATTGTTGCAGGCCATGCCTGGATGTCTCTTTGGTGTGCGTGGAGCTCCTACATTCACCCAGTGGCTCCAATGAGGAATCCTGGATGGCTGAGACACACGTGGGGTACATGTGATAAGAGAAAGAGTGAAAAGCGAGGCAAAACGCACTCCCGCCGTGTAATACCAGTCTCACTCCACTCCCTCTCCGGTTTTCTCCCTCTTTCATCATGAACTTGTATCTTCCCTAATGGTATGGGCGAAAAAAAACAAAACAACTTGAGTGGTTGGTTTGCCTCAGGGAATGGAGTCCAGATCGTATTAGTTCCTCTCATGTTCTTGTTTACATCCGCCTTACTTACTTTAAGGATCATTTTTTTTGACTTTGTGGCGATTAGCGAACGAACACAGTCCCTCATTACCTCTCACTGCTTCTTCTTTGGCTTCAGTCATCCAAGTCTCCTCCCTTCTTTCTCGTTCCCTCTGACTCTCCACTCCTCCATTGCCGCCTGTGCGCCCTCTTTGATCTCTCATTCTCTCTGTGTCTCGTTTCTGTCCGCCCTGCTCAGCCCCCCCAGTCCACAGCCTGAACACAGAAAGCAGCAGGGTGGACGAGTGGGGCAGGCTCGCACAGCAGAGTGGGAAGTGACGCATGAGAAGAGGTCTCCGGGTTCTATTTTTAGACCGCTCTCTCTCCCCCCCCGACGTTGGTGGGAGTGGAGAACCTCCCGTCATCTGTCCAGGCAGACAGAGATGAAGAAATCCAACAGTTCCTCGCCCTCTTCCTCCCCACTGTGCTCTGTCAGCAGGGCCACAATTCATTCCTAAACAAGAGTAATGAACGTATTTGCAGGGATCCTCCGGGCGTTTTGGAGATGCTGGTTGACGGCTGTCTGAGGTGGGGGGGGCCAGCCCATTCATCTCAGTGACATATGGCGGGTCGCGTGGGGTGCCTCGATAAGTCGGCGCGGCCCGGTGACGGATGGCACAGAGGAAGCATCTCAATGGGACGATGAAGGGCAGAGGACACACGAGTAACCACAACGACAGCGAGCTTCCGGAAGAAGTGTAATATGAGCCCAGTCAGCTGTCCATCAGTTAACATATTCATTTAGCCCAGGAGAGCTGTCTTTCTTTCATCTCTGGTCCAACTGAGGGTGTAGCAGAATGTGGCAACCTCTCCTCCACAGGAAAGCCTGGACCACTCGTTGAATAACAACAAACACAATCTCACAATCACTATTCCCGTTGCAAATACCGTTATAACGTTTCGGTGGATGTTTCGGTCAGTGAAAGTGCCAACAAGCTCCAGGCATCACAGAAGGGACGACAGATTTGTAGCCCTCTTCATTACCTTCATTTCGTAGTGGGCCCAATGCACAGATACATTGTGATGTCTACATCTGACGTACTGGTCGATGGGGCCCAGCTGGGGACGAGGAGGGGTCCGAGGAGGAGGAGGTGGGGGACGAGAGACTGTTAGTTCTGGCCAGTAAAAGTGCCCGCTCCCTGGGGGGACGAAGACACCCCAGACCCCCAGATCCCCAGACCCAAGCGTGCGGCACCTTCTGGTATCCCCGCTCTCTATTTCCACAGGACCCTGATTGATCCCCCCTGTAATCTGCTTAACGGAAATAAGTCTTTTCTATTGATTCATTGACCATGACACACTGTTCCAGGAGACAGTTAGTGCCCTTGCTATCGGGCTGAAGGTATGATCTCAAATGCAACCACTGCTATTACTGAAGTGCTCTCTGCTTACAGAGAATGCTATGCAAACAGTCAAGAACATGAATTAAAACGATCTAACAAACTAGAGATGGCCTAACCCTAACCTCCGAAAAATCTTAATTATAAACTCTTAATAATAAACAACTTAATTTACAAATGATATCAAATGAGACAAACGTGACTGAAATATTATCCAAAATGACATAACCATTCAAGAAATATATATTTAGTGGAAACAGAAAAAGGCGTACAGAACAGATACATCAACAGTGGTGTAACAGGAAAACAGCATGAACAGTTACATAGTACTCTAATGATTACAGCCGCAATGTGCAACAGTAGATTAATGGTTTCACTGTACTCCAACCAGAACACTTCTTCTTATCTCTTAAACAGTCCCCTCGAGGTCACTGGGCAAGTTGCACTAAATGGAAATTAGTGGGCTAAATGATACCCCTGGCTCCTGAAGTCACACACAGCAGACACAGCTCAACTTTTAAAATTATAAAAATATACAGAGGGACACTGACACCAGCGACATTAATATTATTATTTGTTAAGTACCTTAACAATAGGACGTGTAGGGATACCGTCATCGTCAAAGCGAATCGGACAAGTGGCAGAGACCAAGCTTAAGCGGTGACAATGGATGTCCCAAAACGTCTAAGGGTTCGCATTCTCATATCTCGTTGGAATGCAACAAAAACATCCAATGACCTGCTCACTGCACCCACTGAGGAGTCACGATGAAGCAGAAATGATCTACTGCACAGCGCATAGCCGGCCAAGGGCAAAGCCTCCTATCTTGAGGATAGGAGGCTCGTTAGATAATTACTTCATCTGGACGTTTATTTGCGTGAAGCCCTGGATGAAACAAATAAGCAGCGTTAACTGTGGCTGGAGGGATGGGGTGGAAAGGATGGAGGGCAAATGCTGGTGGGTGAAGCCGGCAGCATTTGTACAGACAGGCCCGTCAACCAAACAGCGGTGGGGGGGGGGACTTGACAGAGGTAGCGTTTAAATACACAGGCCAGGTCTGACAAGCATGGCGTGGGATGGAGAGGACAGGCCAGAGGGCCCAGCAGGGGGAGAGCTCATTGTGCTGGCACTGAAAGCCCATCATTAAACCGCCCCGCGGATCAGGAGGGCGCTAGGCCATCAGAGCCAAAGAATCAGCCTTCAGGAGCAGGTTTTTAATTACCAGGACTCAGAGGGAAGAGTGCGGGAGTTGCCATTTAACCCCGTGGCCAAGCTCTCCTCCAGCTGGGGAAAGGAGCTGCTGTCGTAACCTCCTCCAAACGTGGAACTTCCTCTAGAACACATTTTGTGATGTGTTTCCGCCATTCGCAGCATTTTTCATGTGTGGTTAATGAGGTTTTAAAGCCTACTCAGTTGTGTGGAATAAGGTAACGGAGCACATGATAAACAGAGCAGTCCTCCCGGCGCAATCTGCCGTAAGGAGAAACTGTGAGTGGATGGAAATGCTCAACGATAATGTCATTTCACACAATTAATGCCCCCTTGTGGTGGAGACTTTTTACTATTGAAACACACTGTCCTAACTCCTAATACATCCAGATTTCTAGCTATTGAGTACAAGGACTGCCTTTCCAAGTCAAAAGCCGGAAAACAAATGGAATACGCAAATCTCTACAATTAATCTGTTTATCTAAAAACGCTGCACAGAGTGGGAAATTCACTTCTACCATCAAGCTTCCCCACCTCGTTGCGGTTGGACAAGGCATAAAATCTGCACCAGACCACCTCCACATGAATCTCAGCGGAGGGACGAATCGGAAGTCACTTTCCAGAGTACGGGGGTTAACACCGTAGACTCTTTGATCAGTGTCATGGTACTCTTAATCATCAGAGTGAACAAACCTCTACTTAAAGGCCAGACCTTTCCCCATCACTGCGCTGGGAAATTGGTGTCTCATTAGTCCAGATGGAAAAGAGCTTTCCTGTAGCCCGCAAGCACTACTTATACCAGACGGATAGTTTCTGTTTTTTTTAGAGGCATTCCATCCAAATTATATTTAGGTGCATGTCTTTTTAACTTCTCATATACTAATAACCGCTAATGCTGTTGAAAATATTTTAAGGGTCATCGGTAATCAATCAAAAACACCAAATTAACAATTTTATTCCGCTTTTAAATGCCCCGATAGTAATAAATTGCCCCTATGTATTTAATAAAACAGACTGAGAAGAAGCTTATCCCGGGCTTAGATATTGGCATAATTACTGATAACGCGCGGCCGTCTGTCCACATTGGGACACACTGTGTGCTAATTACCCAGCACGTGTGCTGTTATGTTCGCCAGCACCGATCAAGTGCTCATCACTAAAATCGTAGCCTGCGATATAAATTCCGTAGTCATTCACATCTGCGCAAGAACCGATGGGATGCAGGAAACCCTCAGCGCTCTTTTTACTGTGGTCTTGGAACAGATTAACATTCTCATAACAGCCCAAGGACTGAAAGTCACCGAGCACCAGAATGACATTACGGCGCACGTATGGTAAATGGATAATCCAATAGTTATTCTCCAATTTAATAATAACAAAATAAAAATGATAAAACGGGCTTTGAACTTCCTACAGGCATCGCCTTGCATTTCCCCTCACAATTATTGATGAGTTCCAGCTGCTCCATATAGAAATACATGTACAGTGACTCCCATCCACGTAAATAGGTTCATAATGTGATCGCCATAGTTACCAGGCTCACTGAGGGAGATTCGATTACCAATTGCGGTGGGCTGGGGGTTTATGTAAGAGAATTTTGTACAAAAGCAATTTACATTTTATGTTTGTTACTTACATGATAATCCAAGGAGAACCACATATTTTACAACTGGTTTTGCTCTAATGATGTCTACAACAATCCACAAGCGCCCAATCATCTGCTCCACCTCCTCCCAACCTGAAGACATCGGTAGATGACATCAGCAGCTTGTGGTATCCAAGGTAACGTTGATCTCCTGGCAATTTAGGAATGAAGATGCAGAGCCCAAGCCACGTAAACACTCATAAATGTAATAAAATAAAATAAAAACTTGAAGTTTTTTCAATTTTAATGGACTTTCACAGAGCAATCTCCAAATTCACCACGCATCTTTAAGTCAGTTTGTTACTTACATATGTATCATTGTTGGTAGGCTGAGATGTCACAGAGATGTCTGAAAGCCTGCTGAGGAAGATTTAATGCTTTTCTAATTCACCTGTTGGTAAGTGACACTTAGAATAGGGCAAACAAGGACACAATCATTCAAATGACCAGCTCTAATAAAATTATTCTTTGCCAAAGACTGAGAAAATTGAGAAATATATTTCACAAAATACTGACGTTACGATAATAGCTGTAAAAACCTACTGAAGGGTATGTCCAGCAGGAACGGCCTGGCCAGTCTCCTCAGTTCTTCGCTTCACCATGGCCCAAGATCCACCTGCACAGATAAATAGGACCTGCATACTGTTTAATGCTGTTTAATACTGTTTCTGTACACTCAGAACCACAGACAATGTCCTTTTGTCGAGGGACAATGTCCTTTTTATCTGGTCTGTCACAACTAATAGTAAATAGCAGATTTGGGTTAGTATATGGGATTGCAGCTATTCAATACCCATCCCGGTGATAAAGAGGTTATCAATGTAGCAACAATATAGCTGGATGTGGGTGTGGACCTGATAACCGTTTTAAGTAATTAGGGCTTAAAACATTGTCGTACCCAAAGCTGTTTTATTTCCCAGTTTGTAAAATTCACTTAAATGAAATATTGAAAATGCTGCCGAAATATATCTGTTGTGAGATGTTCCCTGACAGAGAACTCACAGCTGCTCGTCAACAACACCACTGGTAATTACAACAGCTGAGGGGTATGAGCTGTGCTGTTGACCGAAGACAGTCAGCTGTCACACACTGACAGAGCGTGGCCAGAACACTTCCCTTCTGTGATGCCTGGAGCTTGTATGTCTAACTCATTCCTCGTATTTCTCTCAGACATGGGTTGGGGGTCCATCCTTCAAAATGAGCGGTGGCAAACAGACTACCCTTTCATATTTTGTCTTCAGTGTGGTGCGCTTCGCGGTTTTGCCATGGAAGGTTATATGGAAGGTTTTAGTTTACGACCCCTCCCAGTAAAAACACATATTCTCAGTCCACAATGTTGACTGACCACAAATGGTAAATTCTGCCGCAAAAACATCAGCTTTAAGGGTCATCTCCTAAGCAACTAGGCCAAAGTATTGTACAGACATTCATTCTCCCCATTAAAGTCTCCACATCGGAGACTTTAATCCATGTAAATTCCTCTGTAGAAGAATTTAGGAACAGCGAAGAAACTTGTCCTTGGCAATGTGAGTAATGGAGTTTCCTTTTTCGTTCCACGAGCACCACGTCTGCTGGAAACCTTGGCACAAACGTCTCCCATTAAATCACTGGCTCAGCAGTTTTTAATTAGAATGCTCCATTCCTGCTTTCTGTGCTGGCATTAAAATATTGAACACATTTCCACATTTGTCTTGTTGTGGGTTACGTAAACAATTTCTTTGAATTTCGCTGGAATCCGGTTTCCAGAGAAAGGCCATTGCTTGCCTTCATTAGCGTTATTTAGTGTCTCACCCTCAAGTAAAACCAAACAAAGAGGAAATTTACAGTAGCATCTGGCCTAATTCGTCTAAACAATATGCATGCATGCAGCTTTACTGTAAAAATAAATCATGTGTAAATTACATTTTATACCAAAATAAATTTTGATTGTGCTGTTAGCCATACCTTCCGATCCAATCAAATCCAATCAAAGATTACAGAACCCAAAGTACCAGGAACCTCTCTGTTCTCAAGACAAAATCCCCTGTAACCAGGGGCTTCCTGGTAATTTGCATGTGTCGACTAGACTGAAGTTCTGATTTATTTCTGGTGTGGAAATAACAGCCAGCATGATTTATCTCTCTAGGATTAATGCCTTTGAGGTTGTAATCCTCACAACCTCAAAATCATTCCTCTCCATCTTAAATGATCCCTATTGACCAATGACCCAGTGAGTTACACTCTCACAAATCACTCCAGAGGTTACCCTCCATCCACAAGCCCTGGTTTTTTACCCCGATTTTTGCATACATCCAAACAAAAATATACTTATTGAACCCGAAAAGAGACTAACTAGATTTACCCTGCCTGGTCCTTTCTGAAGCAGAGTGGTATGCCGTGTTCAAGAGCCTCACGAGGCAGCAGAAAACATGATAACATGTGCTGGGAGTGCAGGACCAACAAGAATAATACAGTATATCAATGGGAAGTGAAGTGGGCTTTTCATCTGGGAGCAGCCCAGCCCGATGAAGAGATACTTAGCCTGGGGAATGTAATAATCAAAGCCCACTCCAGTTTGTCATGGCAAAATCCACCGCTATTGCGGCTGCCAAGGCCTGGCTGGGGTGGAAAGTTCCGTTGAAAGTAAAGCCAACGGCAGAAATGTTCAGATTAGGCTGGAGTGGCACTTCTGCATCACGCATGGAATAGCAGAGTCAACCCTTCTGCTGGATGGTCTCTGTTTTCCGGCGAAACCACGAGGTGGAGAGACACGGCAAACATCGATATTACTATCTATGAACTGACAGAGGTTTGTTTATGGTGCGGTAATTGTGACATTCTTAATATCGAAGTTTGAAGTGCCAATTGCTAAAGTACCGATATCTGTGAAAATAAATATCTGAAAATCTAAACTCTGTCGAGGCAAATAAATTCTCCATAAGTGTACTGAGGGCAGAGTGTAAAATGAAAAATGAAAAATAAATATTGGAGCAGTTTCTCTAAGCTTATTTTTGCTTTCTCTACTGCTCAGAATTTCCAGAATTACTTTCACCTATAAATCTGATCCAGCCACGTAGTTCTGTTTCTCGGATCCCAGTATATAAAAATCATGAAAAAATAATGCTCAAACATCGCAGAGCAGAGCCAATTTTTAAAAAGTTGTCCAAGATGCCTGTTAAAAAACTCAAAGTCTCACATCGGTGCCTCTCTTTACACTGTTCACTCAGGCCACACGACTGCACAACTCTGGTTTCCTTAACAATAGTGCAAGGTTGACTCTTTTTTAAAGGGGTGAGAATCCCACTTCCATGCACTGATAAGTCTTGCATAATTCTTGCATTGTGGTCTTTTTGTCAGATGCAAATCCAAAAAATATCATTTTTTGTTGAATTATTGAAAAAAAAGATTGGAGTTATCTTGAGCAAACCTAGGTAGGGGTTGGAAGTATAATATGTCCTGGACAGGTAATGTACAAAAAAAAAAAAAAAACTTTATTACATGAAATTCCCAAAATAACTGAGGAAGTTTACCCGGATCTTGTTCTTGCATATTTAGCAGTAATTTAATTTGGTATCTTCTGTAAGGTGTTGGGTAGGCGCTATTAGCTGAACAATTTGTGGAACTGCTAGGATATTCATGCTAGTGTTCAGGCAATTTAAAGGTATATTCTAATCTTGTACCATTGCCATTCTACCCCACCAGATAGCCACTAAAATGCACATTCAACACAATAACTAAATTGCTCACCCTCATTTCATTCTTCAACAGTCAATGAAACCACGCAGCAGACCTGAGCAAAAGTCAATTAAGTGATCAATGCTGACATCTAGTGCCTGATTTTGGTACATACACCATTTGTTAAATACCTACAAATACCTACTAAAGTCTCCAACTTCTGCACTAGGGAGACCGTATCCAGTGAGTGTAATATGCTGCCCTAAATAAACCATAATTATCTAAAATGTCCTATGCATGGATGATTTTTGGGCACCTACAAAACTAGTTATTTATGCTTGTGTCTAGAAAAATGTGTCCTGCATCCAGTATGAAAGAGAAAACACACTTTTTGAGAGCACTATTTATTATAACTTCAGTGGGTTCTGTTAAAAGTTATCTGTGCTTAGAAGACACACCTGGGGAAAACAAGACCACATTCTAGAATTTAAATCACCCCACAGGATTTGAAAAATATTTCTAAATGGTATTCACTTTTTATATCTTTCACGCTGTTGCTTAGATCCTCAGCACCTGTGATTGAGTAATATATAACTGTACTTCATAGCATGACCACAAGGTTTCAAGGCTGTTTATATAGTAGGTTATCATTAGTTTTTGTTAGAACATAAATAAGCTGTTCATTAATCAGGTATAGATTTGAATAAAACATTAGTCAACACCAGTAACCTACGGTCAAGACCTATATGTATACAAACGACCGTTACGTTCATTAAAGTTTAACTCCTTTAACGGTTGCGTTTGTGCTGGCTCCACTATAAGGTGGCATGAAAATAACATCGACTTGACCATGGCTCGACTTAGGGCTTAGCGTTATGATCTCCAAAACATTGTCCAACAGCCCACATGTTTCCTCACAGGTGAACAGCTGATTTCCGGAGGACCCTTGGGCCATTTGCCAGATGTAGCTGTTTTCTGCTATTCATTGTGTTTCTCTCATTTGCATGTGTTGACCTGTAAGTTTATTTGCTCTGCTCGGTCATAATATGTTTAATACTCATGTAGCAATCAAATAGTGTTGGATAAGCTCTTAGACGAGTTTGAGGCTTTGTAGATTTCACCATACAGATGGGAGGGTTCTGGTGCTTGTTTTATGTTAGGTTTTTGTATTAAATGCTTTTATAAAAATGCTGATATTTTGTAAAAAAAATAAAATAAACAAAGCCCACCTGCGGGTATCGACACTGAAGAAGGATGGGGCAAACACACGGCCCGGTCAGATGACCTGTGGCCAATGGGCTTACAGATGCCCTTCATGATAAAGAACCTAATTATTTCAGGGCACTCCTGTCCTGCAACTGCATCAGCACAACCACAGATATTGCTGGAATATCATTCCAGCTTTATCTGCGAATCTGCTGACTCAGCTTCGGGGCTTTGGCCCTTTTGTTCCGGGGTTTAACTGGGCCTATGCACTGCTGGCATGCGGGCACAGGGTCTTCTGGACAGTCGCCCTCCCTGTATCGCCAACCCTCACCCCTCGGCTGGCTGATTGCTCTTCAGAACCGTTTAGTGAACAGACCTGCGTAAAAAGCGTCACCCTGCCAAAACTCCCATTGCGTTCCATTTGTTTTGCAGCTTGATTACAATGAGCTAGCTGTCAAATTAATTAATTCTTGAACTAGAACTTTTATAAACTATGATTTTTGTTTGTAACATTTATACTTTATACTTTTTCTGAATGATTCCTGATAAAATACCCTTAAAAGTATTCATTCTTCCATCTGTTTGCTATGTGCCAAATAGAGGGGTTTTTTTATTTTTATTATTATTGAACAAAAGTATTGAAAAGTGTTGAAAAGGGACGTTTTAAAATCCCTTTTGGAATAGCCATTGTTAAAGTAACTCCCAATCTTCCCACCAGAGAGTAGTATTGAGCAATTCAGCTGTGCTTCCCTTCCAGAAAACTCGGGGATACAATTAAAAGCAATATGCAAACAATGAGGTAAAAGTGCAGAATGGCTCAGTATCATGAGAACTCAGAACCAGCTGAATATTCGGAAAAAAGATGGAACAAAATTAACAAAAAGAGGACAGGCACTCAGTGAGCCTTTTGAAGTAGTTGTTGCAAAAGTTTGTTTTCCACAATTGTTTAAATGCTGGAACTGACACTATTAACTCAGGGATGAAAAGCTGAACATTTTGGTCAACGACTTGCACCAGTTTTGCTTATTTCCATTCAGTTCCCCATTCAAATCCCTATTTCATTTCAAAATGTCTTGTGCTTAAAAAAAATAACATTGATGCACTTACTCAAAGGTGTCTAGTATATCAGTGCTTGGCAGGACTCAGAGAAACGCTGCAGCTTAGAAATAGCCATTGTGCATGATTCTCTAAAAAAACAAGTCACAATTTAGACTAAATATCTGGTCTCGCTCAACCGAGTTCCAGACCTACTTCCAAGCTTTCCCGCAAGTTCCTTGCCCAGACCACCCACTCACTTACCCACTCACTCACTCACTCACACTCTCTCTCTCACTCACTCACACACACACACACACACGCACACACACACACACACATAGATAGAATGTCATTACTACTGTGGGTTTGTTAGTGGAAATATATTTATCAGCTACATCATCACAATAGATTAAGGTATTCCGTTTCAATTAAGTTATTTTTATCTGAAAAATGTATCCCTGAATCATGAATTCATTAGCTGTCTTCTTGGTCTTGGATTTTTCAGACTTGAGTTTCTTTACATTGGATGGTTCCCGACTGAAATGTGGGGCATATTCGATCAGTTGAAATTCGCTCCTCACTCATTCAGGACCCATGCAGGAAATGGTCAAAGGGACGCTGTATTTGTTGTGCTCTCAATGGCTTTTATTGTTTTTACGATCTTAATCTGGCACCTGGCTGCAGGTCTAATAATCTTGGACGCACCTGATGGAACCCACAGTGGGCTGCATGGCATTCCTCTCTGAGAAGAAACAGTTCTAGTCCTGGAAATTCTGGTCCTGGAAGTTCTGGCCCTGGAAGTTCAGGTCCTGGAAGAAGACGATCTGCGAGGCGGAGCGGCCTGGTTAGATAGGGGAGGCTGAAGATACTGCAGCCAAGGCCAAGAAGACAAAGGAATCTATTCACCTACCTTTCCTTGGCGCTCCATGTTTGTGTTGTCGCAATGACCGTTCTGCAGAACTGAACCTCTTTGCCCCGTCATGCAATGTACTGACACAGGCTAGGATTAGATTTATATATGTAGGACATTGATATGCACAGCCTGGAGAATCATTGTCATTTAAATTGACAACTGGCATTTTGAATGGCTGATTTTGCATTTGTTCAAACTGTATGGCTTTAAGCAATGTTTAATGGTGGTAGAATAAAAGCTGACCTATTAATTCTGAAGTTGACGATTCTGGAAAGTATTCATTTAGCCAATTAAATTGTTTTCCGATGAGTGTTGATAGCACGTTGTGAATTTGCTGCAAATTCGCTTGTGCCGGGATAAACAATTGCATGTCTTCAGACTTATTTGAGAAATAAAACTAGGCCATGCCAAATAATTAAAAATGTTCTGCAATAGACGTGAGTGTAGTATTGTTTTATTTTTTTGCTGAAATCAGCATTTAAATGTGATTAGCCACTACTTAGTTCAAGATTATCTATATCCTTGTTTCCAATGCTCACCCTGTTAACTTTGAAGGTGGTCGAGCCACCATTGCTGCTGTTAGCTTGAGGCAAACAATGTTTGGGACCGAAATGATTTTGCAGTCAGGTGGCAGTCAGTACACTAGATTTATTACTTTGCCACGCAACAACCGACTCAGCGTGTAAACGTGAGTGTGGTCGCCGGGCCCGATCTCTTCACGCATCACAGCAAAGATGTGAGAATGAAAAAAAGACACCCTTTTAACTACTACACCAAGAATGTGGGTTAAGTTGTGAAGATCATGTCTGCCTGCCGACACCTTTCAGTTAGTGAGGCCATCTGATGCATCGTTACTTCCTTCATTCTTACTGCTGCTCTTCAATGTTTGCCTAACATTGCAGCCCAACCCCTATCCAAATAAACATGGTATACGCACTATTTTCGGTTTAAAAAAATAATTGTGAGGATGTGACAAGCAATTAAGTGATTGTGGAGACAGAATTTAAATAGCACCAATGGGCTGGTAATAAGTTAATCAAGCACAGAAATTGGATATTTCAGAAGTTATACATTTATATTCTAATTAGGCTAAAATTGGAATTTATGGTGCAGCAAGCGGATGAAAAAATACCACATGTAAATGTACAAATAAATAGTTTTTAAACTGTCTCCTTACCTTTTCAGTCATTGACAATACCTCGTAAACAGCATGTTATGTTAAAACCTGTTTTCATGATCTAAAGATCAGAAAATATTATATATATATATATATATATATATATATATATCCCCCAAAATATGCGAATATTAACGAGATTAAAGCCATTAATACTTTGTTTTCATGTATTTTTTTATTATTTTAAAATGTGCATAAAATTTGTATTTTTTGAGACACTTGGATATTAACTTAAAAATGTGTCATTTGTGTCTGAATGTTATATACTTTGGCGGGTGTGAATCAGAAATCCACAATGCGCCTCACGGAGCTAAACCTAGCACCGATTCCCACGTCTCTGAAGTTCCTGTACTCCCCAGGCCTCAGGTACATCATCCTGCCCCTGTAGTGGGGCTGTTCGTACATCAGCCAGTGGCCGTCCATCACATGGCTGGACTGGCAGTCGGACATGCGGAAGCGGTCCTGGATGGACTCACAGTCGTCTGCCAGCTCATGCATCTGACCTCCGAAGTTATCCCTCTCGTAGATCTTCATTCTGAAGGGTCCTCTGTGCTGTTTGTGGAGGAGATCACCCATTATAAACAAAGCGGTAGAATTTTCCTGATGGGATTAACTGCGGGAAAATGTCAAGAACATCAGAGATGATTCTAATCTTAATCCTGAAGGTCTTTTGCTTCTACTAATAATTGTTTTACCTTACGTAGCGTTGAAATGTTAAAAATGTATATGTAAAATATGTATGTCATCGTTTATTATTAAAAATATCGAAAACGGTTGTAATTCTGACGTAGACTAATGGACGAGCATAGTCTGTTTGCAAGAACACAGTGCATTGTGAGGAATTTTCATTTATCCCACAAAGATGTTTTTGTGTTACCATGGGGATCGCACGGCAGGATCGGATGCAGTCAGTCATGCCCATGCGCTGGTAGTCGGAGTACTCGCCCCTTCTGACAAAGTACTGGGTACCCAGGAAGTTGGGATGGTCGTAGACCATGAAGCAGCCGCTCTCCACCCTGCAGGAGTGGCAGCGACTCAGGTAGGTGTTAAGTTCAGGACAGTCGCTGCTGGTTTCATAGGAGCGGCCCTGGAAGTTCTTATCCTCATAGAAGATAATCTGTAGTCAAACAAGAAACAGCTATTAGTTCTGAAAAACTGAAGGCTGAAACTAGCTACGTGAAATATAGATGGCGATTAAACATCTATCCATTGATTATTTTAGCTTATATTTGACAATATGTTTGTAGCACAAAAGATATAGTGGCAAATGTTTTAGTAGTTTAGCAGATACTTTTTAGCTAGTTTAGCTGAACAGATGCTTTTATCCAAATCGACTTACGCAGCTTACAATTTCTACACTTATCTACTGGTACTGCTGGATATTTACTAACACAATTTGTCAAATTGGGTACCTTGCTCAAGGGTACAATAGCCATGGAGGCACTTGAACCGGCAACTATTTGGTTACAAGCCTTAACCACTACACCACCAGCTGCCACAGCTGCCTCTTTAAGCCTCTTTAAAAAGGTTGGAAATAGGTTTAACAGATTTACAATAAATTGGTTTTGTTAAATAAAAGGTGGTTGTCATGGTTTTCCACATATAAAAATCTGGTTTAAAACAAAGATATAATTCATTTCACAGATATCAGATTGCTTTACTGATGGAAATCGGAACTGCAGTAATACGCAAAACCCCACTTACCTTGCCCACGGTCATGATGGCGACTGGATGATTCGACCTTAGACGGTTATGGGATACTGCAATGCCGACCTCAAGCTCTTTTATATCTGACCTGACATCCACAAAATCTGTGAACCAATTGTATTAAACTCCTGAGTCATCAGTGAATAACGTAAAACAAAGCAAGCTGCAAAGTTTTATCACGTGCATTTGCATACGGATGAAGGGCAATCGCATTTCATCAGAATGTTCTTTGTGAGTGGGAGGTTTAACGTAATGCAAAAGTTTAAACCTAAATATGTTCTCAGCATAGTTGTCAAAGTTAAGGAATACATCCACACTGCAAACGACTGGAGTGTGTATGTTTTATATTGCCTCAATCAAAAACTCAGTTAAACAGAATAGTTAATTCAATGTGTTTTCACATGAGAGATGGTGTCTGTCTGTCTAGTGGACAAACTAACACAATCAATTCTGATAAAATGTAAATTGAGTTAAATGTTCCTTGGATTAAGTAACATATCTCGATCAAAGTAATTACCCGTAGCTATAGTGGGGGCCAACACCTGGGCCTGCGGGCAATGTACATACATTTTCCAATAATATCTCTTCATTATTGTACGTGAACGTCTGGGTTTGTAGCAATGCACAGCGCATTACTGCCATACGGCTTACTGGGCCCAAATTTTATTATAATGTATCATTATTGTGAATATGTAATTACAGACAATGATCAGCTAAAAGGTAATGTACTTGCCTCTGTTGTAGCCAACTGGAGGCCACTGTGTTGTTGCAGGAAAATTTTCAAATACTCAGATCTGCCTGGCTCTGATTTAAATCAAAAGTTCTGGGCGTCAGTCCCACACCAAGTTAATTCCTGTGTGTTGCGCCAGTTTACTTAGGGAAACCGCACTTCCAACACCCCTCCCCCCGGCTTTGTAACAAATACATAGGTACATACTGTATACATGTGATCGGTCGGGTATGGTAAAACAAAGTGTTAAAGTGGATCCGGTAAAGCAATATTAGTTGATATACCAATAATTACGTCAATTATGTTTTTGAGTGGTTGTGTTACTGTGGTTGTGTTTAGTTTTCTTTAGTTTTCCGAACCTTGCCAAAAAAAAGTCAGGGTTAAGTTTTCATTTCCTCGTTGCAGTATAGCTGGATTCCTCCTGTGCTGAACAATAGGCCTACAAGTAACTTGCAAAGTAGATTTAAGCCTTCATTTCATGCTGAACAAAATTATCATTACATTTTCTCGTATAGTAAAAAAAAATTTTCACAATGAATATTGTAGCGTGAGGAAATGACAGTTGATTTTAGTTACCAACTGGTTGAGATCTCCTGGGGTGGGATCAGAGACAAATAGTGTGAGTAGCTTAATGAACTGTCACCTGTCAAAGTCAATGGGGACAACAGGACGGGTAATCTGCTCCACAAAAAAGAAGCTTCTGGTCAAGAGGCAGTGTCCCGTCCATGGGAAGTGCTACTTGATTATAAAATTAATTATTCATTATTATTGTATTATTGCCAATGGTAACAGTGGATTTACTTTCACTTTGATGAGTATGTTTTAGTTGATTTTTTGTTTAGTTTTGCATAGCATTGCATAGCATTGACTCACGTAAAATATTTTGGTGTTTAGCAGCAATTTAGAATAGCAAAGTGTTATGATATTGGCTGGACACCAGAGCTTACAGCCATAGATATCTTTAAAGGTCAGAATTAAATAAAACCTATACTATTATTGATTGAATATGTGATTATCAATCGATATCTATTAAAAAAAAGTTTTAAAAAAAGGTAAGCGTTGGCCGTCACTGAAAGTGATTATTGTTTTACATAAGCATGATTGTTGATTGTCTAAGCTGGGGGGGCCCCCCCCCCCCCCCCCACGCCCCGCCCCCCACAAGCACGCCACCGAAAGGACAACAGAAAAAAAAACATAAA
>JAOYSI010000942.1:0-17620 GCA_025775065.1 Hiodon alosoides
ATGGTCTGTGTTGTGTTAAAATTTTTTTCTGTGTGAATTGTAATGTTTTTCTGCGCCCCCCCCCCCCCCAACCATGTGTTTTCCTGTGGAGGTCTTTATAATGCAGGTTCCCCCTCAGCTTTAACCACACAACCACCGTCTTTAGTAAGAACACAGCCAGATATGCGAGGGTCTGCGTTGAACCTGGGGAGCTAATGCTAGTGTTGTGTGTGTCTGTGTTGGTTGTGTATTTGGTGGGTATTTGTGTTTCTCCAGTGTGCCTGATTGTGCTGTGTCTGTGCTGGTTGTGTGTTTGGTGGGTATTTGTGTTTGTGTGTCTGTGTTGGTTGTGTATGTGTGTCTGTGGGCCTGTGCTCGTCAGTAGGTGTCTGCGAGTGCATCTGCCACCAGAACAATGACAGACCTGAATGGGGAACGCGCCGGGACTCTTGCCAGTGAAATTAATAATTCTCACAACCATTGAATTCACTATGTGTGTGTGTGTCACGCTGTATAATTTGCAGAGTTTGCCAAGTCATCCTTGGGAGGATTATCTTGCTTGTATTTGTCAGTGTTTTTCCTTTTAGAATTTTTCTGTTTTTAAACCCCTTTTTTAGAATCTCACCCTGTGTTGGTGCCCAGAATACTCATGCTTCCCTCTGAATTACTATTGTGGAAAAAAGCCGCTCGCAGCTTTGGCGCGCTGATTAACTCGCTCTGCTCCTGCCTGCTGGGCGCTTCCGAGGAGCCAGCCTTCGGGTTGTTTCCGTAGGTAAGACGCCGCCATCGTCTTTGCTGCTCGGGTTCTTGGGAGTTGAAAAGACGCGAACGAGCAGTCAATGTGGATAACGGATCAGATGAAGTGGGTCGTTTGCCTTGCGCCTTCGTGTGCCAAAAAGGCACATTCCGTGGCGTTGCGGGAAAGCTGCAGAAATGTGGAAGGCTGGCGCTGGACGCTGTGGGTGTTTGCAGTCTCAGCATGGGTTGCTGGAATACTTGCTCATTGTCTGTTAAGGAAAGCCGCGCTTTTAACCTCGAAGGCAGGGAGATGTGTTTTAATTTGCGGAGCTGTAGCTCGTTAGATGATCTTGAATAATGGCAGTATTGGCAGTTAATGGGGCCCAGCAGAGGCGACGTGTGTAATCAGCCGGTTTTAGGCAGGGAACCCGACGTCCGCACGCATGTGTTTTCAGAGGGCTGCGAGTGTATAAGAACAACGCTTTCCGTCCTGCAATGGACTGCAGATGCCACACACTAACCATCAGCCCCCCCCGCCCCCCACCAGAAAAGGTTGACTTGGAGGCAGGTTTTTTTTTTGGGGTTAGCACAAAGAAGAAAAGCACTGTTGCAGATTCTTTGACAGTGTGCGTGCCACATTTGGCTGCATTCATCTTCTGCAGAAGACACAAAAGTCCCTTCATCTGTAGATTAAATGAACAAATAAGATTATTGCCTTTGACATACTGGTAGCTTTGTGGGCCAAGCAAGTATGACTTCTCTTTTCAATTGGCCGTTGTTCCCCTGGAGGGGATCGATAGCCATTGACATACTATTGGGACAATAAAAAGCTGTTTCCTGTGTTGAACCAGAGAGTGGGTGCCGCACAGAAGCCAGTCTGTTGGCCCCTCTGCCAGAATACTTTCAAAGTTTCACCTTGTCTCTTAAATAAAGCCATTCATTCTCAATGTTCCCTTTCAGGCAGTGGGTGATTGAGAAAGGAGTGGGCGTTTACCTGAAGGCCCGCATCCTGGCAACAGCATGGGGAGTGCTTTTCGGGGCCTTCTTGAGAGAAGGGGGCGCGCCGGGGCCCGCAGGATTCCAGAATGTGGAGTTCCTTGACTCGGTCCTATACCGTTCACCAGCGTGAGCCGAACGTGGAGGCTTGGCAAGGGTTTTTAACGGTCGGATAGGTTTCCACTTGTACTCGGATTGATTTGGTTAAGAACCGTTGATGTGCTTTCTGGTCATGTTCCTGTTCAACAGTGAACTCGTTTAGCAGTGAGTTTACACTCGGTGTTGTCAGTAATGTTCTGACAATGCCCTCTGCTAAGGTCAACGGAATAGCCTTTCAACTGCACATGGGAGACATGGGCGAGCATTAGATTCTGGTAGAACGCCTGTGGTCGAACGCTTCGGCCCTGAAATGACCCTTCCTTAGTAGTGGGGAATTTTAGCCCCCTGTCCGTCTGTTCAGGCCGTACATTTTCTCCTCTGAGCCACTTAGCGGAGCTCATGTACGACGGTAGAGCAAAACGCCGCTGTTTATACTGCGATTTCGGACCATTTTAAAAAGCGTTGCCTTGATCTGTCTGCTTACGATGCGTCTATAAATCTTTCATAAGTTCTTTCTGTTTTGGATGCCTTGTAAACGGACATTGAAGTGCTGGCTGCTGCCGTCTCCTGGTGCGCATACAAGGCCTGCCCGGCGCCGCCAGCCGCGAGTGTTGGCCGCTGTAACGCGCCTTGGCGTCTCTGCCGTCCTTGGCCTGAGCTTTCCTCCACTGTTCCTGTCGTGGAAGGGTTGAGCCCCATGTGAACCCCACCGCAGAACTTTTATTGTTCTTTAACGGCGGAGGCAGGGAAGGAATGAGCCTATGGTTTCGAGTGTTGTGTTGAAACTCTAACCTGTGTGGCGTTCTACTATAATCTATTGCTGGACATTATTGTAGAACAACTGTGCTTTGTTAGGAATGTTTACTAACGTCACTTCTGTATGTAGCCAGCCGGCTCTCCGTACACACATTTTTTTACTAGCAGTTGGTGAGTGACGTGGCCCTCCCTGTTTACGTCCTTCCACTAGCAGTGAGTGTTGTCAGATGGCTTCCGCTAAGGGTTTGGTTCAGGGAACAAGTTCCTGACGTGTAAAAGCCCTCCTCATCGTGCGCGTTTCCACCCGTAGCGGCTCATGTGCGCGTGGGAAGGCAGACACATTAGCGGCCGGTAAGCGAGGGACATCGGTGATGGGGGGGAGGGGCGAGCCAGCAGACCGAGCCGCGTCGATTTCCCACAGTTCTCCCTTCCCGCAGCTAGCCGGGGGAGGGGGGGGGGGGTGACAATGAGGCGCTGTGTGTCGACCACGTCCAGGAGGGTTTTAAAAAAGCCGTTTAGTGTGCCTTTACCCTCCCGTCCTTGTGCAGCGTGCCCGACCCCGTGTGAAAGGGTCCCCTGTTCTCACCGGAGCTCTGCTGCGACTTCCCCGGCAGGGCCCGCCCTGTGTTGAGGGGCCAGGGGGGGCAGTGTTCCTGCTTAGAGGACACGGCGGTCCCCGTCGTATGTCTGCTGCGGTTGGTGATCCCGGCCCAGAGCCATACTTGTCTTGCGCTCCCTGGCGTTCGGTGGCGGGCGGCCGATGATTAGAGGGCACGGGCCGCTGCGGGGAGAGGCGTAATAGGGGGAGGTGAGGGACACTTTCATGCAGCCAGCTCCGGACTGGGCAGCTGGGGGGGACGGTTTGGGCTTCAGTGTCTGTAATTAGGTAAGGGCCTGTTGGCCACTGAGCCGCGCAGTTTGATGTGGTCTGAGGCGCTGAGGCTACGTCACCCGGCAGCTCTAATTACCTCTCTCCATGCTCCTCCGAGGGGAGACTCCCGCTAATGAGGGACAAGGGCTGGAAATGCCGGGGCACGCCCCTTTCATATGCCTCGTCCAGAGACGGAACTGGTCTGCCCTTTTTCCGCCGAACGGCCCCACAGGACTGCTTCGCTTGTCATTACCCCTCGTTGTACACTACAAAGGCTGAAGCCAGAGCTGGAGGCTTTGAACATGAACGACCAGTAAGTTGGATGTCGTTTAGCTCGCCTGTGTGTGGGATTCTGCACCTTCTCTCCCTCCCGTCTGGTCGCGACCCTGTCAGGCGGGGTGAGGAGGCTGAGAATTAAGTCCTTGAGAGCACTTCTTCGCCTCAATGCCGGACGCGCTGACGCCTAAGGTACGCGGCCCGCTGTCTGAGAGGTTCCCATGGCAACGCCTGACCCCAGGCGAATGGGAAGGCGTCGCTGGTTGTGTGCTTTACTTCATGGTGTTAGTTGATTGATTGGCGCTATTCTGTTATTCAGTATGTCAGTATGCTGTTGGCAGTAATTTTGGGGGAAAAAACGCTGATACACAAACTATGTTCCGTAGTCTAGTTTAATCCTGCTATGATAGGGAAGACAAAATATGGCAGGAAGACTTGACACAGAGCTTCTATTAAAAACTATGAAGAGCGCAGATGAGGGTTGACCTGCGGGCCAGTCAAAACATTAACAGCGATCTCCCTCTGTGTTGTAGATATGACATGAAAATGTCTTAACTCAAGCCTCATCTTTTAATATATTAATAAACATATTGGAGCTTTAAGTGTGAGAGGTTTTGTCAGAGAGGCATATGAGCAACGGTTGGGTTTTTTTTTGTGTGCCCCATGGGCGGCAGGCCTGTGTTACCCCAAGAGGAGGCTCCATCAGTATGCGTCTGCTGATAAACGCGAGCTAATGGTCCTGAAACTTCCTTGATGCTTTGAATTGTGTAGACTCTCTTGGACGGCTGCCATCGAAACCATTCCTTCCACTGCTTGAAATGAAATCTGCTTTAGGAATGTGTTTTCAGAATGGTCTAACAGCTGTCGGTGGATTTAACAAAATGCCACCTTGGTTCGTGGTTACATTCCTCTCTGCACGTCACGTATTGTTATGACCCAGGCCCTTATAACGCTCTCTGGCTTACCAGGGGGCTGGGCCTAGCACAGAGAGCGTGCGCATGTTGTGGGTGGAAAACTACACGAAACCCAGCTAACTGACGGATGGGGAGGCTGCCCCACAACCCACTGGTTATGGGAGCAATTTTTTTTTTCTCTCTCCCCTCCTTCAGGCCTGGCACTGTAGGGTTTTGACTATTTATTTGTATTTGTTTTAAGGGCAGACAGACATTTACGACATTTAACAAAAACGTGTGCAGTCCAAATAGGAAAAGCGTGTGGCCTTTAAAAATGCTTCTTTGGCGGTGCACCGATGTTGCCACAAAGTTCCTGCGGGCGGCCGCCCACACAACAGAGGAGCAGCCAAACCCAATAAGTGTTTATCCCAGAAGACACTGTGAGTGAAATAATACACTCAAATCGCCCCTCCGTGCTGTGCACCGGAAACACCGACTGGTCTCCGACAAGCACCTTCATGCTCCTCGCTGTAGTGAGGCGTCCCAGGAGAATGCGGTCCCGCCAACATTTTCACCCTGCGCCGTCCGGCGAAAGACTCACTTTGATTCCCCCGGGGAGGGACCCTATGGGGAGTGTCCTATGGCTGAGCCACCTGGCAGCCTTGTGTGTGAGACGTGAGGACCTTCCATAACATGGAGCATAAACTTTTTATAGCAGTTTTATGCAGTTTTAAATGGTTTTTCCATCTGTTTGAAAACCATGTCTTCCTGCTCTGTCGTTTGGCTTGACCGGAGTATAATCGGCAGTGACGTGAATCTGTGCGACTGGCCCGCAAACTATTAGCACAAAATCAGTATTAACTGTCTGACTGCTGAAGGCAGTCACTACACTGGTTGGCTGTATTGTCAAACTTTTCAATTAATCTTTGCTTGAATTAGGGCACTGTGCACTTTTCAGACTGATTTTATTTTTTATTTTTTGAATTGTCACCTAGAACTAAATAACCATTCACATGATGGATACAACGTCTATTGTTTTGACCGTTCTGTAACTGCAGGTTATGAGCATGAATGGTAGCATCAGAGATTAACCGCTGATTGGGGGAAAGACATGTCACTCTCAAAGGCCTTTTGGGCTAGCAGACACCTTGGAAGCCACCAGGAGATTTTAGTTAGCGACTAGCCCTGAGAAGCCACCAGGAGACTTTAGTTAGCGACTAGCCCTGAGAAGCCACCAGGAGACTTTAATTAGCGAGAAAAGCTACCAGTTGCGCGCTGCCACTGTGCTCCCCCGTTCAGTCGGCAAAGGACGTGACCTGGATTCGAACTGGTAAAATCCAGGTCATGGGGTCCTTCAGTTTTCCACTGACTGAGCCGCTCGGGAGGCAGTGTGCATTTTTAAACGGCCTCAGCAGAAGTGCTCTGTGTAGCCACATCTTTGTTCCTCGATGCTGGGATTGTGTGTGTTTCTGTGCGAGACTGTGGTTCCTCAATGGCCTGAATTCCCCCAGACACAGGCGAGCTGAAGAGACTTGGAGATTTGTACAGGAAGGGAATAGCTGTAGATGATGATGATTGAGGTCCCACTCAATCGTGCCGCTCTCACTCCCTCTCCTTATTACTCCAATTCCTGATCATTCCACTCCTTGGGTGAAATGCGACCCCGTGTTTCCAGCGTTCCACTTGGGCCGCAGAGGGTGCTGTCCCAGAGCTCATCAAGTTACCCACTTTGTGTGAAACCCTACTGAATGTGAGAGGAAATAAGAGCACATTCCTGCAGTGATTTATCACCAGCATTTTCCCTCTCTTTCTTCGTAGTCTCTCTCCTCCTCTGGCCATGGGCAGCAGAGGACATTCATTCCGGAACCTCCCGTAAGAGACAATCCTATGGAATGCATTGTTTTGGGGAGTTCTCTGTGCTGGTTGATGGCATACCTTGGCTCTCTTTTGGATTAGTCTGCTACTCATTCTAAATCTTAACATGCTAATGATATGGATTGGTTTAATATGGTTGCATATATGCAGGTGGTTGATAAAATGGAAAAGCACATGGCTTGGCAAAATTCTTCCACAGGAGTGTTGATGGAGGTGGAAAACATTTGTCTTGGGTTCTCATTCCAGAATATCCCATAAATGCATAAATTTGGGTTTAAAATCTGGTGACCATGGCATATGGATAACATCGGTATCATTAAAGCATTGGGTGACCACACGTGCTCTGCGGATGAAGATACCCCTCCAGACAGGAAAGAAGTGCTTCAACACGATGTCTTGGTGATTATTCTGTACCATTAAGTAGAGATTAGCATTGACCTTAGATTCTAAAGGAATGCACCCAAACCATGTCAGAAAAGTGCGCCCCACAGAACCTTTTACTGCTGGAGCCAAGCATCAGGGCTGTGGAGTTTATTAGGTTGGCTCCACATGTGCACTCGTCCATTTCTCAAGAACGTGGTGAAGGATGATTTATCACGTCTCCCCATTGGCTGTGCTCTTTGCACCACTGGACTCAAATATGCTTGGCCAGGTGTGATGAGCGGTTTGTGCACTGCAGCCTGACCGGTGTCCCACTCTGAGGGGTTCTTGTTGTAGATGGTTCTTGATTGAACTGGCTGCTAGCACCCCAGGTTGAAATTTGTCGTCGATTTGTCGTGGCTCGCGGTGCCCGTTGAAGTAGTGCGCGGAAATCCCAATCCTGGCGCATGCACTTCCACCCGCGGTTGCTCTTTGCTGAAGAGGTCTTTCCCTCGGAGTTCCATGCTGACATCACTTTGGACACCTTCCAAATGCACCCTAACAATCACCCATCTTTCCAAATCATCGAGGTCTTCTCTTACAGCCATGCTAGCCGTAGTTGAAGATGACCAGGCCCGTCCAGCGTTTTTATATGCCAACCAAAGCATGCTGGGATGGTCTTTTGATTAATTAATGCACGAGTCGGGCATATACCCTGTTTTTTCGGGGGGTTTTTTTGTCCACTAATTGTATTTGCCTGTATGTTGTTCAAGAGTTTAGTCTTTCTACTGCACTCGTGATGATGTATATCTATTCATCTGGTGTTTGCTTTTAAACACAATGTTGAGTACTAGGTTTATCTCATGTGATGTCCTTTTTTTTGGGTTTTTGGTCATTGTAGATGGCGGTTATGACTCACAGGGGAAAACTTCTACTTTTGGTCTCATGTCTATCTTCGACATGAATAACCTAGTGAGTCATGACAGGTGTCACCTTCTTCATGCATACTGTGACCTGAGGCTTCAGTGTGCATTACTTATCAAAGAAAGAATTTACCTGTTTTAAAAACCTTATTAGGCCTCTGGTTTCAGAGAAACCTTCTCTGAATGCTTGCCAGGATCCGGGATATTTGCCAAAATACTGCCGATGGGCATATGGAAAAATAAAGAAGTTAAAATGAAAACTATGTTTATACCATGTGGTGTTATCCTTTAAGTTCAATCTGCTTAAATGCAAACCCTAAAGGAATCTTCCTGCAGTATCATGCAGTTGTGTGGAGTCTCTGTTTAACGGTGATGATGTCTTTGGAACTACATCTGGAAACTGTACTTGAGGAAAAATGTTTAACTCTCTGAGAATTTTCCATTTTGAACATTTCTGTTGGAGTTGTCTGTGTCTGTCTGTCTTGATTTTTCCACTTGGCGCAAAGTGTTCCAGTACGGCTCCGTGACTTGCATTTGTATGAGGTGGTTAGCTCGTTGACCTGGTGTGGAGGGTGGGGGTAGTGGTGGTCATAGCAAAGACTGTTTATGTCACATAAATGGTATACAAAACTGCGTTAAACTCAAACGGTATTTGCTTTGGAAGGTCCCTCACACTTCTGATAGTCGTTTACCCTTTAGCTAAGATCACTGTAATTTATCACTCGGGCGTGGTCTGGGGTTCTCGGTGAGCCATGGTGCAGATGGTTTCCAATATCCCTGTCATCACTGTAAACCAATATGTGCCGTGTGCCTAGAGAAGTTCTGACATGCTAAGTCACTGGCATGGGTGATATGTCCCAGGAGGCCGTTGGCAAATGAAGAACTTGACATCCGATGCTTGTGTGGAAGTCTAGTGGAATCAATGGGGGACGGAATGTGTAAAATTTACAGTAGTTCCTGATACTAAAGTTCAGTAGGTGAAGCTGGATAGGTTTGTCCATCTGGGCTCTATTGGGTAATGAAAAACATTGTAATGTATACAGAATGTGAGGCGAAAGCTTGTAATTTTTGGACTCAAACGAATGACCTAGTTTCAAGTTTCATTGATGGGTATCAAAATGGGCCACGTTAGATGAAAGAGCGGTGAAATTCAGAACATTCATAAAGACTTTCCAAAGAGTAACCCCTGCATAGGGGCAGGTTGGAGTCATCGCTGGCGTAACCGTGGGATACCTGTGCCAGCAAACAATCTGCTCGCCCTCTATGCCGTGCAGGTCCTGTCGGGAGAAGCCACTTGTGTGGTTGCCAGGCGCCGGCCATCTGGATGCGCATTAGCGTTGGCGTTGGCGGTGGCGGCGGCAGGGATCTGGGTCTTGTGCAGGCTTGGATTAGCTGCGCCCGGGACGGGATGCCTCACTCATCCGCTATAAGCAGGCGAGCTGCCCTGAAGCGCCCCACGCTGCTCAGCCAGGTTAAACGTTCTCCTCCTGCTTCAGCTTCTTCGGTCCTGTCCTGTCCCCTCCCCAGGCCCCACACTCGGCCTCTCGGTACACCCCCCCAAATAATGCTTTCATCATGATGGAAACTGCTTCAGTTCCTCTTCTGCCGAACTTTTCCAGCTGGACTGCCTTGCCAGTGGTGTTAGCATTCGGTGTACGCGTGCTCTGTCTTACTCCTTGTGAAATTGTCTGGGGAAACTCAAAGCCTTTCCTAGAAAGCACTCCTGGCGATTGCCCTGCCCCTGGTGCTGCGTCAGTATCCGCTGGCTGTCACGGAAAAGTTGCCTAGGTGTCGGCTCAGAGTTGCTGCGCTGAGCCAGCAGACCTCCCACTCCTTGGCATTTGTGCTGGGCCTCTGCGTAGCCAACTTGCACATGAAGACGGGCAGCTGGTTCTTAAATGTACAAAATTCTTCCTCCTGAAAAGAAATGTGTTCTGCTGGATTTGTTGGGAGAAAATTCGACTTGCTTTTGCTCCGGTTAAATGACGCAGGTTGCCCTGGATGGACGTGTGTGCAGCAGGCATTGTCTTCAACAAAGAAAGGCATTGCAGGGGCTTAAACCTGGAATCCTAGGGTGTGAGGCTGCTCCTTGGTAGCCTCAGCCAAGAGGAAATCCACCCCTTTGTCTTACACTGGAAAGCCTCACCTTGACTGTAGAATTTGTCTGTGCTTTAATACAGGTGAACTTAATTTGAACTGCACAGAACACTAACAGGATTAGATTGTCCTTCTCTTTGATGTTAGTTGTCCAAGAAGCATGCCTAGCTCAAAGAACAGATTTTCATTGTTTGACACATTGTTTTGGTTTTTTTTTTTTCTTTTTCTTTTTTAATGCTTTGAAACGAGTTTGAAAGTAGTACTTACTTCCTGTCTGAATTTTGGCTGTGAAGATCTGAGACTGCTCGTTAGTTTGATTGGCACTATTAATCTAAACAAAGCAGTTGCGTTCCCAGTGCTTGTGGACTGGTAGCCTTTATGCCTTGGTTTGTTATGTATGACCCCCCCACTTCCTTCATTTGCTGCGTTCCCAGTCCAGACCGACGGCGGACCGCGCTCCTATCCACCACTGAGGAGCATTTTCTCCATTTGTGCAAATACCAGTGTCTGCCTGTGTTGACCGCCGCAGAAAGGCAGGGCTCTTTGTTATAGGGATTACGGTGTATCATCCCGTTTAATCGGTGTAGTGTCGGCCAGTGCTGGCCTTGGAGAGAGGTTCACCACTGTCTCCTACCAACATGGCCTCCGTGTCTCCACAGGTCTTAATTTTTGTAATTTTCTGTATTGGTGATGTATACCGAGCAATGGTTTGGTGACGTGAGCACTGAAGTCACAAAACCGGATTCACTTATAATATACACATTTTTAACCATCCTTCAGTAGTTTCAGATGGCTGGCGAGTGGGACGTAACCTCCTTTTCTTCAGATAGAGCGATAAAACCTTCCTTCCTTCCTTCCTTCCGCTGTTCCTTGTCGCCGTCTGGATCTGTTGAACCGTCCTGGAGACGGGCCAGCCGCGTCACGTAATGTAGCACATTCATTTTTCATCCCGCTTCAGTCTCCACGCGTGCCATATGCCCCGGAGCCCTTAAATCAGCCGCGCTGGCTTTTCCAGAGCGGTCCCTGCTGTCTCCCTGTGATATCCCATAAAGCTGCTGGATCGCCTGCATCCCTGCACTGACTGAGAGCGGGGCAGAGGCCCGCCGGCACAGTCCCGAGCCCGGCTGATTTAGACGTGTCTCGACGTGGAGCTTGAGCTGAGGTTCTGGGTTTAAGCCGCTCTTCCTCTCTGAGGAACCTGCGGCGTTTGCAGTGCATGGTCGGAGTGACTCTCGGGATGTGGTGAGCCTGTATGTTTGTTCCAGAGGAAGAGGAGGAGTAGAATAATGTAGTTTGTTGCGTGCAGGAGGTGTCGCGCTGATTTGTGCGTCCGCTCGGGTACCGTTTCAGGGAGAGCCCTTGTGGCCGCATGGTCACCCTGGACACAGGATAATGAGAGGCCCTGCGACTGGGAGCAGCTCGGGGCAGAGACTGCTGTGTGATTTACACGGCCTCGCGTCTGCCCGAGGGTAACATACCGTTGAATTGCCTGGATCCTACGTCAATGTAATGCCACGCCACATAGTGACCTTACTTATGGTCTTGAACAGTGATGTGAACAGGCACTGTGCTGGGGAAACGTGGGTGGGAGTGTGACTCGTAAGGGAAGTGCTTGAGGATCTGTATGACTTTGCTGCCGTAGCGACGGTGGAGACTGTATTTGTGTCTGTCCTGCCCCCAGTACTCCAACCTATGGAAAAAAAAAACTCCCTTGGGCTTCTGACTTACAGCGAGGTACACAGTTCATTCTGACCTCTATTGAAATTGCTGTCTATATGGTGCTCCAAGAGGCCACACAGAACCAGTGCATGTGAGTGTATGGTGCCCAGTAAAAGCACGCAATGCTCTCAGCGGCCCTGGTTTTTATAAAGAGAGATCGGTAACAGCCAGGGCAGAGAGTGAACCAGGCCCTGGATTACAGAAGACTTCCCTAGCCAACGTTGGCTCTACCCCCTGCCTCCTGCCTGACAGTCCTTCTCTTTTAGGCTGCTGGAGCAGAGGGTCTGAGGAGGGCAGTCTGAGACAGTGGGGTGATAACTGTGTGTGATCTCTACACATTGGGTCAGGGGCGAGAGACTGATTGCTAATTGTGTGTTACGACTCCGCGCTGCGATTAACTCGGATCCTAAAAATTTCGATTCTACGGATATTCTTGGTAAGCAGCTGGCTTTAATTGATCATATGTTGGGATCACTCCTCCGGGTTACACATGAAGCAGACTGATAGATGATTGTGTAATGAGTAACGCAGAACACCAGCGAACAAATATAGCTCTAGTTTCTTGAGGTGTGTGTGTGTGTGTGGTATTGCTACTCACCCCATTGAAATTGAGTTTTTATGTAGTTTGATGGGAGAGCTCAACTTTCAAGGTATTGGAATGGCCTGTGTGTGTCAGCGTTTTGTGCATACGTTTGCACCATTGTGTGAGCCCACCCCACTTCCCTTGCCAAATAGTCGGTTCAGCCAGCCCTGGGATCAGAGGTGTCTCCTGGGGAGATCAAACACCTGTGAGATGCCCTTGTGTAAGCGTTCGTTCGCCTGTCAGGATCACTTGACGCATCCTTAAGTGTATAGGAACGCAGTGCTGGTTGCCAGCGGCTTTAACAGGGCAGGCCGTGGAGGAAGGTAGGAAATGACTGTGAACACCCTGTGGCACGGTGCGCCTCTCTGTGGCCTTGTTTAACCCGAGTGTCCCTGTGTGAACCCACCATGGGGCACTGCGGCTGACCTTGACCGTGCGAAGGTGTGAACAGAATCGTGGCTCAATGCCCCCTCTAGCCCCGTTGGCTGTCAGACGCCAGCCTTGTCGTTTCCGCGTGTCCTCTGGGCCGGCCGGGAAGCCCAGGGAAGGTCATTATTACTCCCTCAGTCCATTACGCTCTCGCCGCTCTCCCCCGGTGTAGCGTGCCAAGGCCGGGCCAGCGCTCATCTGCAGCGGAGGCTCCTTTGTTGGGGCTCGTCTCCAGGGATGGCGGTAACGAGTCTGTGGTCCTACTTCCCTCGCTGCTGCCACAGGAGAAAGTGCTGTCAGCACTCCCTCCTTTGTGCTTCCGTGTGAGAGAGAGTGAGGCTGAAGTGTCGCCAACATGCCGAAGCGGGCCTCGGTTAAGAACGCGTTGCTGTGTGGAAGGTGGTCTTCGGGTTCGGCCGTTGAAGACCTTTGCCACTCCACCTGGCATTCGGTGTCCCTGGTAAAAACACGGTGACATCCGGGATGCGGCTTGGGCACTCCGTCCTGCCAAAAAATGTTCCTGTAAGCGACTGCAGCGTCGCGGAGTCTGCGTGTCAGAGAGGGACCGTGCGAGGCGCGGCACCATGACAGAACCGTGTGTGTGTGTGTGTGTTCCCCCCCTCCCAGCTAATTTCTCACTGAAGAACTTGTAGCGTTTCTGTACCAGGAAAAAAAGGCTATTGCACGTTGATTAGCCTTCCCTCCTAATTTATTCATGACTTTGTGTATTAATAATAGAACCTGAATAAATCAGTTCTGCAACGCTCTGAAATGTTCCGTTTCCTCACAAAGAACCCCGCAGTGCGATTTGTTGCCACTGTATATCCTGGTGCACTTTGCTGTTGGTCCAAACGGTTCGCCCCGCTCCCCTCGTTTAGTGCCGTGTGTTACATGGGGTAGTCATAAGTGTGCCCTTTTTGTAGACTGGTACTTGCTGACAATGTGTTTTTGTCCTAAACGAACGCGTCCGCTGACCCATATTGAGTAACACCCAGCCCTTTCCTGTGGTTTTTTTTTTTGACCGCTTCAGCTTACCAAAATAGTCAATATGTAAGTTAACCATGCTGAGTTCTGTTAATGAAAGTAGAAGACGGGCCACAAAACTGCTGATTTGGGTTTGGGCCGAATTCTGTTGCTTCCCATGCTGTTTATCTGTAACATAACTGTTCGTGAGTTCCAGCCTTCCATCACTGCTCTTAACGTATTCTCTATTACTGCTGTTCATCCGTTCTTGTTTAATAATTTGAAAACTATTTCCCCACAAAATCCCAAAAATGCTCTGCCCACCAGAGGGCACTGTGGCCAAAATAAACCGATTTGAGGGAAAGGGGGGAGGGGGTTGTTGGAACTTAAATACCATTATTCATTCTATTGACCTCCAGAGCCTGTATATTGTATGGTTGTAGTGAAAATGCAGAACCCTGTTCTATATGTGAATGTATAGTGGGAAGCTCTTGCTGTGGCGTTTCTTCTGGATCCACTCATTCATTTCTTATTGGAAATATTTAAATCACTAGAATTTGTCCTCTGTTTCTCAGATTATACTTCTTGCCAGATAGGATTTTGGGTAGTGTCTGGGGATTTGTACCAAAGTGTTTTAGGCCAGTACCTGTGCTGTGTGGAGACCTGCCTCTGGCCTGTCGCGTTGATTCATTACAGCCTTCTGGCCGCGCTCATGTCCCGTACTCGGTGAAAGATCTACGCCCGTTCCTCGGTCCACCTTGGTTTGTTTCTCTCCGTTTAATGTCAGTGACCAGTGGAGAGGCGGACTGCCGAGGCGCGGGCGAGCCCAATCCCCGGAGTGGGTGTAATGATCCGAAAACCCCACATTAGTTTCATTTTCTGAGATTGGTTTTCTGAGATTAACGATCGGAGGGCTTTTAATATTGCCTCGGAACGAGTGGGTAATTGAACAGTCTGCTAACGAATCAGAATTTGGTCATTAACGGGTAGTAATCAGGGTAATGAGCTGGTCCTGTGTCTGTCACTGGAGACTTGGAGACGGACTTGGACATGCAAGCTATAAAGTCTTGTTTTGTTTTACACCTCCTGCAGGCTGTAAGAAAGCATTCACCGCATTGCATCTTGTCTGTGTATGAACTCTCATTAGCCCCCCCCCCTTGTGTTTTTCGCTAGGTTGAAAGTCACGACTGAGCAGATTTATCGGACAACTTTATTACTGTGCAGTCAATGTGAGGGAGTGCGTGGTTTGCTGCAGATGTTTGCTCTTGGTCAAAGGCTCGCACAGCTGTGTCTGTTTAAAGCCTTCTGGCATAAGCTCTACAACTGGCCTCACGATTAATGCTTCTTTTGTTGTCTACTGTGTTTTTTAAATTACATTTATTTATTTAGTTCAGGATGACGCCGTCGGCCTCTTGGATGTCTTTTAAATGGCGCCTCTTTTTTTTATTTGCGTGCCTACGACACACATTAGTGAACAATTTTCTGTCTCACAGGTAAGGCCGTTCAGCACGTGGCTATATCCGTACAGGTATGCGCACCACCTGTCCAGGCGCCCACACCGCCCCTCTCCCCTGGTGCTGCCTATGCTCGGCCCCCCTGGTGGGCAGCGTCAGCCATCCCTCCTCTCTGTGACTGTCTGAGATCCTGGTCTCCCCTGGGGCTGCCACTGCTCATCACAGGCGCCGAGCCTCTCCTGGCTCATTCTCGGTCATCTCCAGAGCCACGGTCTCCTCTCTCTCTTCCCCGTCATGCTCCCCTCTAGGCACCTCCCCCGGTCTGTGGGTCCTCTTCCCCTCGGGACGCGACCCAGCCATCTGTCCAGTGAGAGCTGATCTGGTGGCTGAGCTACCCGTGCTGTGAGTGCAGGCGGTGGCCTCCGCCGTGCGCCAGCCGTGGAGGTCTCTGGCCCTGGCAGTCGCATCTCTTCTCGCGGGCCAGCCGCGAGGGGGCGTGGCAAAGCCTGGCGTTTAAGAAGCGGTTTGGTTCTGGCTGGGGGAATGGTTGGGGACTCTGTTTTTTGGTTTGCTAACCCAACTCTGTGGAGACAATCCTCCAGGAGGGTGGGGAGAGGGGGCACTGCAGCCGGGATAGGAGTGCATTTCTCAGGCTAGGGAACCGCAGCGAGCCCCATCCGGGTGTTCTGGGGGAGAGGGCCGCCCTTTGTTCTGCAGGCCGGGCTCGTTAATTGTATTGCGCCAGGAGCCGGCACATTCCTGATGACTGGAGCCTGATATCTGCTCCTGCCTCCTGTGGGACAATGGCTGTTGTGGGAAAGGGCCTCCGGTTGAAAACAATGGTGTCATTTTCTGACACTGCACGCCGCCGGCTCCTGGGCCTGTGCGGGGCTCCTGGGCCTGTGCGGGGCTCCTGGGCCTGTGCGGGTTCTGCCCACGGAAGGGGTGGTTAAGTGGACCGTGCAGCGAGAGGTCCGAAGCTACACCAATACTGCCGTTCGGCTGTCATCAGGAGCCACCTTCTCCAGCCCCGGTCTCCATGGCGATGAATGTGAACTACAAGGGCGTGCATGGGCTGAATTATTATATATCCCCCCCGTTGCAGTGCTGGAGCAGTGAACCTCACTCCCCCCGGCGTGTCACAGTCCTGATGGAAGTGTAGGAAAGACGGCACAAACGCCTTATCAGCTCGCTGCTCCTGCTTTATACAGGAGGGGAGAGGTGCAGCTGTCTACATGGGCGTGAGTCAGTCTGAATGACACACGGCCTGCAGGACTGTCACTCATGTGCCACGTAGTTCTACTCCTGACAATAGGAGGAAGTTAAACTCTCCGCCACGGCCAGGTCCTCTCTTGGCCTGACATGTTTTGAAAACTAGTAGGTAGGCCATGTCTTTTGAACGCTTTGGGGATTGAAAGAAAAACTGAAAAGAAAATAATCTTAGTGAATTCAGGAAATTGATGGGATTGTTTCTGGGTGATGTTGTGATACTGCATTGTGCTTTCCAAACTGCCGGTTACATAAGTGAGATTGCACAACTGAGAACATTCCAGGATTACGGATTCCTGTTCGCTGCCATTCCGTTCCCTTTTCTGAGCCTACTTTTCTCTGCGGATAATCTGTGGGAAGATGCTCCTATTGATCCAGTTTCTTGAGAGGCTGTATTCCAGTAAATCTGTCATGGTTTTTGTTTGTGTTTCAGTTTGTTTCAGTCGATCGCCCTTTAAAGGTTGTTGATGTAAAACATTAGTTTAAAATCTCGGCTTGACTGTTTCAGTGGTGTGTTGAAAAGTAGCTGGCCTTTAGGTATGCCTGTGGAGCGAACTGCAGAAACGAACTGTGGGATAAATCGCTTCTCTTTATTGAACGCTGCTCCAGATAAAGCATGGGCGGGGTCCCGCGCGGTTCTCTCTTCTGCGGTTCGACAGCCACGGTGTTGGGCGACCGGAAATCCGGCGGGGATCGAGGCACAGGGGGCGAGCTTGGGCGATTACACGCCACTGTGGCCGGTCTTCCTCCTCTCCCGCTGTGGCGCCAGCCTGCTGCGCAGGTCGATGAGGAGCGGGATACTGGCTCGGTGAGGGAAAAGAGTCATGAATAATGGACAGGACCCAGCTCAGGCTTCTTCGCCAGGTTGAGGTTTGAGCTGCAGTGGAGTGTCTGATGAGAATCGCCGACGCTTCCGTTTGTCAATCAGTCCGTGCCTCTCCATCAACCAAAGAGGCGTTGTGTTGAGACGGAGAATGAGTCTGTCTGTGGGGATTAGGCTGGTGGTGTGGTCAGAGGCTCAGTCTGAGGACAGGGGCAGGTCTCAGTCTGTCTGGGGCCTTGGCTTGCCGGAGCACAGCTCAGCCAGACCCCTCTGCAAACAATCCTGGTGTTTTCTAATAAGGAATCCTTAGTGTGCGTCCTTGTGAATCGGCTCATACCTGTAATAGACAAGTTTATTAAAGACGTGGGTCGTTAAAACCATACGTGTTTGGTTTTCTGGCTCTTGGTAGATTTACTCTCCTAGGAAGGAGGTCTATTAAGTCTAAGCTGGTTGAGCCCGAATCAGTGGTCTTGTTTCAATGAAGTGGTTTCACAGACACAGACACAGACACAGACAC